>ONZH01027993.1:0-147235 GCA_900303285.1 Rhinella marina
TTAGGCCTATGGCCTCTTTAGTTGGCTAAATTTTGCTTTTTTGAAGTTTGGTATTTTGTTCCTCCCTGAAGAAACGCTCTTTTGAATGACAATTGGAAGGTTATTATATTATGGTCACTATTTCCTAGGAGTCCCCCGACCTGCACATCTGTTGTTCTGTCAGGTCTATTGGTTAATACTAAGTCCAGTATGCAGGGGGCGTAGCTAAAAGGCTCATGGGCCCTGGTGCAAGAGTTCAGCTTGGGCCCCTGCCCCCCCCCCCCCCCCCTGCCTAATACAGCGCCTCATACCTCTTACATCCAGTATAATACAGCGCCCCATACCTCTTACATCCAGTATAATACAGCGCCCCATACCTCGTACACCCAGTATAATACAGCGCCCCATACCTCGTACATCCAGTGACGTCTCCTCGGATGTAGATCTTCTCTTTCCTCATCTTCTCCTTTCAGACCAGACGCCATTTTTCAGCCATTTCTCATGTCTGCAGTTTGACAGAAAAAAAATCTTAGTTTACTACTTTTCCATCATCCTCCCATCTTCTGGACAAATCATCCTACCACCCCAGTACTGTGCCACTAGTACCACACAGATTATGTGCCAGTAAGAAATGCCCCAATAATGCCGCCAGAAGTTCCCCCCATTGATTCCCCCCCAAAATCATGTGCCAGTAAGAAATGCCCAGTGCCCCCATGTGCCAGAAAAATGCCCCCCCATACCAGTAAAAATGGCCCCAGTGCCTGTAATAATGCCCCCAGTGCTCCCTTGTGCCAGTAAGAAATGCCCCAGTGCCCCCATGTGCCAGAAAATGCCCCCCATACCAGTAAAAATGGCCCCCAGTGCCTGTAATAATGCCCCCAGTGCCCCTTGTGCCAGTAAGAAATGCCCCAGTGCCCCCATGTGCCAGAAAAATGCCCCCCATACCAGTAAAAATGGCCCCAGTGACTGTAATAATGCCCCCAGTGCCCCCTTGTGCCAGTAAAAATGCCCTCAGTGCCCCATGTCAGTAAAAATGCCACCAGTACCAGTAAAAATGCCCCCAGTGCCCCATGTGCCAGTAAAAATGCCCCCAGTGCCCCCATGTGCCAGTAAAAATGCCCCCAGTGCCAGTAAAAATGCCCCAGTGCCCCCATGTGCCAGTAAAAATGCCCCCAGTGCCCCATGTGCCAGTAAAAATGCCCCCAGTGCCCCCATGTGCCAGTAAAAATGCCCCCAGTACCAGTAAAAATGCCCCCAGTGCCCCATGTGCCAGTAAAAATGCCCCCAGTGCCAGTAAAAATGCCCCAGTGCCCCCATGTGCCAGTAAAAATGCCCCCAGTACCAGTAAAAATGCCCCCAGTGCCCCATGTGCCAGTAAAAATGCCCCCAGTGCCCCCATGTGCCAGTAAAAATGCCCCCAGTACCAGTAAAAATGCCCCCAGTGCCCCCATGTGCCAGTAAAAATGCCCCCAGTACCAGTAAAATGCCCCCCAGTGCCCCATGTGCCAGTAAAAAATGCCCCCAGTGCCCCCATGTGCCAGTAAAAATGCCCCAGTGCCAGTAAAATGCCCCCAGTGCCAACATGTGCCAGTAAAAATGCCCCCAGTGCCCCATGTGCCAGTAAAAATGCCCCCAGTGCCAGTAAAATGCCCACAGTGCCCCCATGTGCCAGTAAAAATGCCCCCATGTGCCAGTAAAAAATGCCCCCATGTGCCAGTAAAAATGCCCCCATGTGCCAGTTAAAATGCCCCCAGTGCCCCATGTGCCAGTAAAAAATGCCCCCAGTGCCCCCATGTGCCAGTAAAAATGCCCCCAGTAACCAGTAAAAATGCCCCCAGTGCCCCATGTGCCAGTAAAATTGCCCCCAGTGCCCCCATGTGCCAGTAAAAATGCCCCCAGTGCCAGTAAAATGCCCACAGTGCCCCCATGTGCCAGTAAAAATGCCCCATGTGCCAGTAAAAATGCCCCCATTGTGCCAGTAAAATGCCCCCAGTGCCAGTAAAATGCCCCCAAAGCCCCCATGTGCCAGTAAAATAATAAAAAAAAATTAACACTTATACTTACCTCCAGCAGCGATGCGATGCAGCCTCTTCTGGCCTGTGTCCCGCGCTGTACGGCTCAGGCGGCGCGATGACGTCATCGCGCCGCCTGAGCCGGCCTCTGATAGGCTGCAGGCCCAGTGCCTGCAGCCTATCAGAGGAACGGGCAGGGGAGACACCTCTCCCTCCCCTGCCCCAGTACAATACAGTCATCTGTATCGCCGTCCTGAGGACGGCGATACAGATGACTATGGAGATGAGCGCTTCCATAATGGAAGCGCTCATCTCCCTCTGCAGGGCCGCGCCGCACCTGGCTAATTGGCGGTGCGGCCCTGCAAGTGGCAAGGGGGGCCCTCGGGCCCCCCTGGCTTAGGGGCCCGGTCGCAACTGCGACCGCTGCGACCCCTATAGCTACGCCACTGCCAGTATGGCCGTCCCTCTAGTCGGGTCCTGAACCAGTTGGGAAAGGTAATTGTCTTTGGTTATTTCCAAGAACCTGTTTCCTTTATGAGATGTACAGGTTTCAGTTTCCCAGTCTATATCTGGGTAGTTGAAATCCCCCATAATAACGACCTCATTATGATTTGCCACCTCGTCTATTTCGTTTAGAAGTAGATTTTCTATGGGCTCTGGTATACTAGGGGGTTTATAATAAACTCCTATTAGTATTTTATTATTGTTTTTGGCTCCATTTATTTCTACCCACAGTGACTCCACATCTTCATGTCCCTCACTTATATCTTCCCGCAGTGTGGGCTTTAGACAGTACTTTACATAAAGGCAGACCCCTCCCCCTCTCCGGTTTTGGCGATCCTTTCTAAAAAGATTGTAACCCTGTACATTAACTGCCCAGTCATAGCTATCATCCAGCCATGTCTCAGTTATTCCCACTATGTCATAGTCCTCCTCACACATCACTAATTCCAGTTCACCAATTTTATTAGTCAGGCTTCTGGCATTAGTGTACATACACTTAAGAGGTCTATGTATATTTTTTACCCCCCTTTTTAAATTACTATTACCTGTGAAGTGAATATCCGGGGTTTTTGGGTTACTTTGGTTGATGTTTTGCCCAATATTCTCCCTACATTCCTCACTAATCCCAACCCCCACTAACCCCCCACTCTCCCCGACTATGACCCACTCTCTATCTACACTATCTACCCCTTATTAGTATTACCCCCCACCCTCCCCCCAGATCCTAGTTTAAAAGCTCCTCCAGCCGTCTAACCATTTTTTCCCCCAGGGCAGTTGCACCCTCCCCATTAAGGTGCAGCCCGTCCCTACTGTAGAGTCTGTAGCCGACAGAGAAGTCGGCCCAGTTCTCCATGAACCCAAACCCTTCCTTCCTGCACCAGCCTCTGAGCCACTTATTTAACTCCCTAATCTCCCGTTGTCTCTCTAGTGACGCTCGTGGCACTGGTAGTATTTCTGAAAACACTACCTTGGAGGTCCTGGACTTTAGCTTCTCACCTAGTTCCCTAAAATCATTTTTAAGGACCTTCCATCTCCCCCTGACTTTGTCATTGGTGCCAATGTGTACCATGACCGCCGGGTCTTCCCCAGCCCCACCCAGCAATCTGTCAATCCGATCCGCGATATGCCGAACCCGAGCACCCGGGAGACAACACACTGTTCGGCATTCACGGTCTCGGCGACAGATGACCCTGTCTGTCTGCCTAATAATAGAGTCCCCTACCACCAGCATCTGTCTGGCCTTTGCTGCTCTCCTTTTCCCATCCTTCCTGCAGCGGTCATCCTCCTGGTTCCTAGGAGAAACAGCCTGCTGTAGTGTCGCTGGTCCTGGGCTTTCATCCCCAATATCAGCCAAACAGGCATATTTACTAGGGTGTTCCAGCTCAGGACTAGCCTCCCTGGCACTTTTACCTCTACCCCTTCTTACTACATTTACCCAGCTGCTGACTTGATAGTCCTGCTCTTGCCCATCTCCTCCCTCCTCCTCTTCACTGACCCCAGCCAGTGCCTGCACTGTGAGGTCTAAGCCTCTCTCCAGGTGTTCAATGCCCCTAAGTATGCCAAGCTGCTTATTTAGATCCAAGATCTGGGCTTCCAAATATGCAACGTGATTGCATCTAGTGCAAATGTATTCACCCATGAATGGTTCTTCAAGGCATGCATACATTGCACAGGACACACACTTAGTAGCATTGTCCATGGAGCACCTGCTAGATGGGGATATACAGTACAGTACAGAAAAACAGTAAATATATGATTAGGGTTTGCTGTAGCTGGAGGACTACAAATCAAGTTAACACACAAGGAAAATCTCTCCCACATTACTTTTTCCTCCTTGTCTTAAACTCCGGTTTTTTTAACTCCACTTACACAGCCCACTTACAAAGCAAGCCCAAAGTCAGAACAAGCTCTATAAGAGTTTAGCTATGTAATTTATAGCACCTGGGATTGCTAACCACTCCCCTTCACCAGGTACACAGCAGAGAAAAAAAAATGGGTTTAAATGTTATAACCAAATGCAACCACTAAACAAACAAAGACCTTTGCAATCAACTAGACAGTTATTTGCAGTCACTCGCACAAATTCACACTCAGTACCAGAACTCCGTTTTTTTAACTCCACTTATACACAGACCACTTACAAAGCAAGCCCAAAGTCAGAGCAAGCTCTATAAGAGTTTAGCTATGTAATTTATAGCACCTGGGATTGCTAACCACTCCCCTTCACCAGGTACACAGCAGAGAAAAAAAAAATGGGTTTAACCCCTTCGCGCCCAGCGCCGTACATGTACGGCGCTGGGGCGATGCGGGCACATGGTGCCCGCTCGCGGGTGCGGCGGGCGTCATGGTCGGCAAGTCTCTGCTGTTTCTAACAGCAGAGACTTGCTGCTACTTACCGCCATCGGCGGCGTCTTCCTGGGAGAATAGATGCCGTGATCACGGCATCTAGTTGCGTCTGAACCCGGAAGCATTCGCTTCCGGGTGGTGTACAGACACCCCGTGTGGCCAATCGGGGTGTCTGTACACCATATGAAAACTGTAATCCTCGCTGGTGAGGATTACAGTTTTCAAAGTGCAATTCTTATTCTGGCCACCAGATGGCAGGCCAGGATAAGAAATGAGCAACTCATGGATTTTTGAGTCTATAAAATCCATGATTGCTCATAAAGAAAAAAAAAAAAAGCCACAATATATAAGCCCATATTTGAGCTTTCCAATAGTAAAAAAAAAAAAAAAAAATGTAAAAAAATATATAAAAAATAAAAAAGATGTAAAAGTTCAAATCACCCCCCTTTCCTTATAAGTAAAAAATAAATACCTAAATAACAATAAATATAGACATCATGGGTATCACCGTGACCGAAAACGCCCGTACTTTTAAAATATATTAAAAAAATTCCAATACGGCGAATTGTGTGGCGGAAAAAAGCGTCCAAATAGCGATTTGCCGTTTTTTGTCGCTTTTTTTTCTAAAAAAAATTAAATAAAAAGTGATCAAAAAGTCATACACACCCCAGAATGGTATCAATAAAAACTTCAGATCGTCCCGCAAAAAATGAGCCCCCATACAGCTCTGTACACATAAATACCAAAAAGTTATAGGGGTCAAGATTTGACAAGGGAAAAAAAAAAAAAAGGGCAACTTTCTAATTATTTTATCACTATGAAAACGCAGGAAAAACTATACATATTAGGTATTGCCGGATTTGTACTGACTTGTAGAATGAAAGTAATGGACCAGTTTTAATGCACATCGAACGCTGTAAATAAGAAACCCGTAGAACTGTAGCGGAATAGCGTTTTTTTTGCAATTTCACCCGGTTTGGAATTTTTTTCCCGCTTCCTACTACACCATATGCAATATTAAATGGTGGCGTTGGAAAGTACAACTTGTCCCGCAAAAAACAAGCCCTCATACAGCTATGTGAACAGAAAAATAAAAGAGTTATGGCTGTTTGAAGGCAGGGAGCGCAAAACGAAAATGCATAACCGAAAAAAGCTCCGGGCGCGAAAGGGTTAAATGTTATAACCAAATGCAACCACTAAACAAACAAAGACCTTTGCAATCAACTAGACAGTTATTTGCAGTCACTCGCACAAATTCACACTCAGTACCAGAACTCCGGTTTTTTAACTCCACTTATACACAGCCCACTTACACAGCAAGCCCAAAGTCAGAGCCGCAAGCCCTGACTTTGGTTGTTGTATCTAATAATATATATAAAAAAAATATCTGTACATGTGTACAGTTTAATAAAAATATTAATAATACATTTCAAATGGACACATTCTGTTCAGGAAATATGGGTGGCCACAAATAGGAGGAATTGGGGAACATGCACTATATAACAAGGCAGATTTGCCGTTCAGAAGCAGTGTTCAACTGGGGTGCCTAGGGCCCATCTGTAAAAATCATTCCGGGGGCCCACTGTACTGGTACAGTGCCATAAAATGAATAAAGTACAATTGGGAAGCTTAATGTGATTGAACTGAGACTGATAAGGTATAAACTGCTAGTGGTACTTGGTCAATGATCACACAACCAAGGTAGTGCACCCTTTATTTTGGGTTCTGCAGCTGGGCATATGTTGAGGCAGGGTCACATAAATACTGGGTGGCATCCCCTTGCTGAGATATCGGCTGTCACTCTGGAAATGGTCATACAGATGCTGGATATCCTCCTGTGGTATGTCACCCCAACCTCTTTCAATTTGGACCCTTAGTTCAGCCAAGGTGGTTGTTGGCTGCTAGTCCATGGGAGAACTGTTGCCGCATTTAGTCCCAGACATTCTCAATGGAGCTGCTGGATACCCTGAACAGTGTGATGTATAGCGAGGACAGGTTTGTGAGGGCATCATCTTCTTGGAACATCATATCTGCTAACTGCAGTAAGTCAAAAAGGCAGTAGGACTGGTTCCACTATGTCATAGACATACTGAAGGCTGGTTAATGTTCCCCCAAGGGATACCAGATGGGAATGCATGGTAGCTAATGGCGCCCCATACCATGACACCTGGAGTTGGTCTTGTATGTCTCCACACTATGCATGATGGCAGTAGATGCTTTCCGTCCTCCTGTGAACTCTGATGCAGCCATCATTAGTACCAAGACAGTTGTAGACATTAGTACCTGCTTTCATCACTGAACACTGTTTGCCATACCACATTAAGAATTAATAAAGTTTATTTAAATATCAAAATAAAAATTAAATAACATATACATAATAACAGAAATAACTGCAAACTTGCGACACCTTGCTACATACATCTAAAGTAAGGGTCACAATAAGTATATAATAGTAATAAAACTTTTGTTACTTTAGTCAACAGTTGACTATAAACTTACGCTCGGAGTGATGAAAGCACTACTGATGGTGTGTTATTCCCACTGCTCCTTGTAAAGCTGGTGATGGGTCAGTGAAAGACACTTGTGTGCTGATAAGATTAAAACATCTCCACTTGCTTAAGCTTGTGTATTGAGGAGCAGCATCCCAAGTAAGTGGAGGGTAGAGTTTAGTATTTATGTTTTGATACCAGGCCACCATGACAGAAAGCATGGCTGCCAGAATTGACCAGTATCTATAGTCTCTGTATCTGTAATACAATAGGACAAGGCTTCTTAAAGAGAACCTGTCACTAGGAATATGCAGTACAATCTGCAGGCAGCATGTTATAGAGCAGGAGGAGCTGAGCAGATTGATATATATATATATATATATCATACCTCTTGCAGATTGCACTGCATTTCAGTAGTAACAGGTTCAAAACAACTTCCCATTTATTTCAAAGGGAGTCAGCACTTGTTTTTTATTTAACATGTAAAAAAGTGTGGAAAAAAGCAGAAGTGTTCCCTATTTTGGGGTAGAATCAGCGCTGAATCTCCCATTGAAATAAAAATTTCCATGTGTTTTTGGCGTAGATCTGCTTCAAAATCTCAAGCTTTGTATTGAGCCCATTGGTTAAAAACAAAAGGGTGTAAAAACAAATCACATAATAAACTGCATGAAAAAACATTTGTTTTTTTGCGCCAAAAAAGTACATGGATTCCACACTGATTTTTTAAATGTGTTTTCAAAATCAGTTGTGTGAACTGGCCCTAATGGACCTTTGAAGATATCATCATGTCACATGATTGCAGGTCCTTTATCCTCCAAAAGACACCAGGAGAGAAGGAGAACAGAGAACCTAAGTGTGCGTGTATTTGTGTGAGTGTATCTGTATCAGGGGCGGATTGGCCATAGACCTTACAGGGAAATTTCCTGGTAGTATTTTTTCCAGGGCCACTTTAAAGGGAAACTGTCAGCTCTGAAACACCCTCCAAACTACAGTAAGCGGTGTATAGTGTAAGTGACATCGAGTCTGGTTATGTAAGTTTTATCTTCATACTCACTTCCATTCTGACTCTGTGCTCTGACAAACCAGCAGTAAATTGCACTCAGTGGACTCCAGTGCTCACTCACATAATGGAGAGGACTCAAAGAAGAGTCCTCTCAATGTATTTTACTGCACGTTTGTGGGAGCACAGCGTCGGAATGGAAGTGAATATGAAGATAAAACTTACATATTTGGATTCAGCATCACTTACACTATACACCGCTTACTCTCGTTCAGGGGGTGCTTTGGAGCTGACAGGTTCCCTTTAAGTTCCCAGTCCACCCCTGGTTGGCACCCTTGGGATTTAAAAGTGAAGGCAGCAGAAAACTGGTGACAGATTCCCTTTAAGCCCTGGCAGAGAAAGTATTTAATAGAAGTTTTTCTATGCCAGGCTGGAATAGCAACTGAACGGCTCCCATAATCTCATAGGGGGGGGGGGGCATTAGGCCACTGGATGGAAACTTTCCCTCCAAATGACCATTCAGATACCATAGTTGCCATTAAATATCTGTGATTGGTTTTGTCTCTTGAGTGGGGCTGTGTTCAAAACATCTGCCATACATGTATGATGGATGTTGCCAAGGTTTTCAATAATAATGATATTCAACAATAGAAAGGTATTTAACCATTTTTGTCCTGATGCAGATGGGACACAGCAGAGAGGCTCCTGTTCTACCCATTTGTTTTATAGCATGTCAAAAGACAGTGAGGAAGTGGGGGCATACTTGATCTGTTGGGACACAGCAAGAAGATTTCTTTATATATTTCTCAGTTTTGACTGTAGTATAAGACAAAGGAAAAGGAAATTAGGGATTTTTGACATTAATTGTGAATTTCCAGTGTTAGTGTTCCTTAAAGGGGTTGTCCAGTGGCAGGGCTCAGCCCCTATGCAAGCATATAGTCACCTTTCTCTTCAGCACTGGTTAGGTTCAGAACTTGCAGTCTGAGTTTGTACCACGGGCTTCTTGCACTTTTATCCTTACTGGGGCTCATTTGCCTGCAGTTCCGTTACTTGTGGTTTACAATTAGAGATGAGCGAGCATGCTCGGCCGAGCATGCTCGAGTGCCATTTTCGCGTATTTGCATACGCATTTTAAAATTGGTACGCTAATCATACGCATATTTTAATCTGTACACTAATGCGTACGCATTTTAACAATTTGTGCGCTATGCGTACGCATTTGTGTACAGATTAAAATATGCGTATGATTAGCGTACCGATTTTAAAATGCGTACTCAAATACTCAAATACGCGAAAATGGCACTCGGCCGAGCATGCTCGCTCATCTCTATTTACAATCATTCTGTTTTCACTTCCATGGGATTCGTTCTCCGTCAATTGATTTCCAGCAGCTTTGTGATCCTGTGATGATGCCTTAGACTCCCTGTACACTCTGCAGTTAAAGGTCACTGTGCAAATGTGGGGAATCAGTGCAATTGTCATTTGTTGTTAGGATCTGTTTTGAATGGCAATTCTGATTAATGATTTTTATTGAAATTTGAGCTCTTTAATGTGCTATTACATACGGGTATGTCCTGGATTGTCATATATTAAGGTATAGGGATGTACTAGTATGTCATTCTGTGTGATCAGCAGCAATAGCCCAGTTGTAATGGCTAGGATCAGAGAAACCTCTGATCCTGACTGTTTAACTCCGTAAAGGGGTTCCAGGATTTTACTACAGATGACCTATCCTCAGGACAGGTCATTAGTATCTGATCGGTGGGGGTCCGACACCCGGGACCCCCGCCAATCAGCTGTTTGAGAAGGTACCGGTGCTCCTGTGAGCGAAGCTACCTTTTCGCAGCTTACCAAGCACAGCGCCGTACATTGTACAGCGGCTGTGCTTGGTATCGCTCCCAGCCCCATTCACTTGAATGGGGCTGAGCTGCTCCAAGGCCACATGACCGATGAACATGACGTCACTGGCCTAGGAAAAGCTAAGAGAAGGCCGCGGTGCTCACGGGAGCGCCGGTGTGTCTTCTCAAACAGCTGATCGGCAGGGGTCCTGGGTGTCGGACCCCCACCGATCAGATACTAATGACCTGTCCTGAGGATAGGTCATCAGTAGTAAAATCCCGGAAAACCCCTTTAAATGCCTCAGTCAATATGGACTATGGCATCTTTGGAATTTGACAGAGAGGGGGGCTCCCTCCCCATGCAGTATGATTGTGAGATGCTGACACAGCATGGCAACCTGAGTAGGCCCCAATGTCTGCTGTAGGTGTCATACCAGAAACATGGCCTAATAGGTTGCCTGTCAAAGTTCACACGACCGTACTTTCTTTCCATGTCCGTTCAGTTTTTTTTTGCAGACTGTATACTGAACCATTAATTTCAATGGATCCGCAAAAAAAAGGACGTTACTCCGTGTGAATTCCGTTTCCGTATTACTGTATTTCCGTTCTGAAAAAGATAGAACATGTCCTATTATTGTCTGTATTACGGACAAGGATAGGACTGTTCTATTAGGGGCCAGCTGTTCCGTTCTGCAAAATACTGAATGCACACGGACGCCATGCGTTTTTTTTTTGTGGATCTGTTTTTTGCGGACTGCAAAATACATACTGTCAAGTGCATGAGCCATTTTACTGACATATTCTAATGCTTTAGAATACAAAGTATCCCAGTGTGCTATGCGTGTGATCAGATGACCACAACTTCAAGTCCGCTAGTAGGACTTAAAGTGGACCTGTCACCGCTCAAAAACATATCTATTTTAGTTATTTATTGTATTCCACATGAAATGACTATTCTGAAACATCTATTCTTATAACTGGATGTTGTGTCATTCCTCTATTATCCCTGCTAGACTTTTAAATTGCAAACTGGGTGTTACCAAGTGGAGATGTGTCCCTGCACAGTCTGAGACTGTCCAATAAGTGGTGCCAGTGTCAGACAGTACAGGGACACACCCCTTTGAAAAGGGTAATGCTAGCACTCAGTTGTTGGCTATTTATTGATAAATGTATAATAAGAATAAAAGAAGAATGGCACAACATAATGATGCACCAGAAGTGTTACAGTGCCTTGCGAAAGTATTCAGCCCCCTGGAACTTTTCAACCTTTTGCCACATTTCAGGCTTTAAACAAAAAGATATAACATTTTAAATTTTTGGTGAAGAATCAACAACAAGTGGGTCACAATTGTGAAGTGGAACGAAATTTATTGGATCATTTAAACTTTTTTTGTAATAATAAAACTGAAAAGTTGGGCGTGCAAAATTATTCGGCCCATTTACTTTCAGTTCAGAAAACTCACTCCAGAAGTTCATTGAGGATCTCTGAATGATCCAATGTTGTCCTAAATGACTGATGAAGATAAATAGAATCCACCTGTGTGTAATCAAGTCTCCGTATAAATGCACCTGCTCTGTGATAGTCTCAGGGTTCTGCATCATGAAGACCAAGGAACACACCAGGCAGGTCCGTGATACTGTTGTGGAGAAGTTTAAAGCCGGATTTGGATACCAAAAGATTTCCCAAGCTTTAAACATCCCAAGGAGCACTGTGCAAGTGATCATATTGAAATGGAAGGAGTATTCGACCACTGCAAATCTACCAAGACCCGGACGTCCCTCTAAACTTTCATCTCAAACAAGGAGAAGACTGATCAGAGATGCAGCCAAGAGGCCCATGATCACTCTGGATGAACTGCAGAGATCTACAGCTGAGGTGGGAGAGACTGTCCATAGGACAACAATCAGTCGAACACTTCACAAATCTGGCCTTTATGGAAGAGTGGCAAGAAGAAAGCCATTTCTCAAAGATATCCATAAAAAGTCTCCTTTACAGTTTGCCACAAGCCACCTGGGAGACACACCAAACATGTGGAAGAAGGTGCTCTGGTCAGATGAAACCAAAATCCAACTTTTTGGAAACAATGCAAAACAATATGTTTGGCGTAAAAGCAACACAGCTCATCACCCTGAACACACCATCCCTACTGTCAAACATGGTGGTGGCAGCATCATGGTTTGGGTCTGCTTTTCATCAGCAGGGACAGGGAAGATGGTTAAAATTGATGGGAAGATGGATGGAGCCAAATACAGGACCATTCTGGATGGAAAAACTGTTGGAGTCTGCAAAAAGACCTGAGACTAGGACGGAGATTTATCTTCCAACAAGTCAATGATCACAAACATAAAGTAAAATCTACAATGGAATGGTTCAAAAATAAACGCATCCAGGTCTTAGAATGGCCAAGTCAACGTCCAGACCTGAATCCAATTGAGAATATGTGGAAAGAGCTGAAAACTGCTGTTCACAAACGCTCTCCATCCAACCTCAAAGAGCTCGAGCTTTTTTGCAAGAAAGAATGGGCAAGAATTTCAGTCTCTAGATGTGCAAAACTGATAGAGACATACCCCAAGCAACTTGTAGCTGTAATCGCAGCAGAAGGTGGCGCAACAAAGTATTAATGCAAGGGGGCCGAATAATTTTGCACGCCCCACTCTTCAGTTTTATTATTACAAAAAAAGTTTAAATGATCCAATAAATTTCGTTCCACGTCACAATTGTGACCCACTTGTTGTTGATTCTTCACCAAAAATTTTAAATGTTATATCTTTTTGTTTGAAGCCTGAAATGTGGCAAAAGTTTGAAAAGTTCCAGGGGGCCAAATACTTTCGCAGGGCACTATATTTCTAGGGGAATGCAAGTATTTACTAAGGCTGGGTCTACATGCTGATTTTGGCAACAATACCAGTTGTTTAACCAGTTGTTTAACCAGAGATTGCTGTGTAGCGGTGCAGCCATTGAAATATTACTGAAATTTTTGCAATATTGGGCTCCCGGAAACTTGGAAGTCTTGCTGTCTCACACCATTTTTTAGTCGTGCAACAGGTATTGAGGCTGAGATCACTGTGTAGTCTCAGCCTAAAGCAAGAGAGGTGTTTTTTTTAACTTTTGTTGTTTTTTTCCCCCAATAAATAAATAAAACTAATTTTATGGGAAAAAAATAATACTGTCCAAAAATAGTAAAACGTTAAATATATTGTCTCAAACATAACAACACACAGAATAAATGCATACGTTTTTGGTGTTGTTTTTATGCACTCTTGCGTTTTTTGCAGTTAACTCCAGTTGTTAGCTGAAAGCGTTGGTGGAATGCAACAATGAGAAAACTAAAAGAACTGCCTGGTCCTTAAAGGGGTTATCCACCGAATCTCCCCTAGTGTCATCTGCGATGCTATGGAGACTCGTCCCCATCGCGGCCTGCTATTGGCTGCCCCCCATTAACGGATGTTTTGATCTGAGCAATCGGAAGATGCAGCGGCGGCCATTCAGGAATCCGGAGCGACGCCGATGCAGGTAAGTATATGGTATACAAGGGGCCCGGACATTGGGGTGGGGGTCATTATATGGGTTGGATAACCCCTTTAAAGGGAACCTGTCATCAACTAGTTTTCTCCCTTTCTCTCTAGGAGAGAACTGCCAATCATCAGCAGATGAGCAGGTGGGGAGAGCAGGAGATTATGAATAACCATGACTCTTCTCAGGAAGATTTGACTCTTTTCAAGGCCCATGCTGCAATAATTATGATGTTGGTTCTCAGCAACCACTTACTTTTAGCTCATGAGTGACACACTGCTGAAATCAGCATTTCTGTCACAATTTTATACTGCCCTCAGTGAGGTCAACATAAAGTTGATGACAGGTTCCCTTTAAAGGGCATGTGTCACCATGATCATCAGGTAATCGGCAGCACCTGTTACCGATGATCTGCCCAAACATCTGGCGTTATTAAGGGGCCTTAAGAATGCACTAGATGCTGGGGGCTTGTGTGAGAACGGAATGCCCAAGGATATCATAGCCAAAGCCTAGTTGATGGAAAGTTATTAAATCAAAGAAAAATTGTATGATTTGAACACAACAACTTACATTAAAATAAATTAAGTAATGATAGGATAAATGGTAGGTATGCATCACCTGAAGGTACTGAACTAAGGGGTTTGGTCTCCTGAACTGTATTTACTAAAAGGTTCCCTTTGCTACCAAGGTGACAACTTCAGCTGGTGTGCACAAGCCTTCATATTCAGGCTAGTGTGGTTGTGGGGTGGGGCCTGGGGGTGCCCCTTGACATGTGAAGTGTTTGCCCTACTTTTTGTTTTAGCTACTTAGGCTATTGTCTCATTGACCCTCCCGACTTCTGAAGTGTGAGCATTGTGCACATTCCTGTTATTTCAGGTTGTGGCATTTACAGTAATAATGGTTTGTCAGTCCTTACTGGCACATTGACAGGTGTCTGGTCATTATATCTCTGTAATCCCTAAGGACTATGTTGTTGACTTATGTTGTTAATTACTTTCATTATGTGACCTCAATGCTTTTTGAAAGGCTTTCTAAGTGCTTTAGTTAGTATAACAATTCATTGTGTAGGTCTCCCTTGTGCCACCAAAACAGCTTAAAGGGATATTCCAGGATTTTGATATTGATGATCCTCAATACATCAATATCACTTTGGCGGTGATCCATTAAACTGTACCCCTGCTATTCGGCTGTGAGGCCTGTTTCACATCTGTGTTTTGCAGATCCGGCATGCTGTTCCGGCTGTGAACAGCCTGTTGGATCTGTCACTGCCGGGCACAGCCACAACCTGGCAAATATGGCAAGAATCGCTGCACGACTAATTTTTGGCTTGTTTGTTGGGTTGCGACCGGATCTTCACCAGTCCCCATGATAGTGAATGGGACTTCTGGGTGTCAGCTAGAATCCAGCAGTGCCAGATCCAGACATCTCCGGCAGGCTGCTCCTTATCAGAACAGCTTGCCAGAGATGCTAGTGTGAAACTAGCCTTACCTTGTAGCTCCAGTTCTGGAAATGCACCGCACAGGGAGGAGAGCTGGTAAGTGGGGCACAGCTACTATTCACTTCAGTCGGAGCAGAGCTGCAGTTCTTAGCTCCGTTTACTACATAATGGACAGTGCTGTGTAATTCCGGTGCCAACTTGTGGCACAAGAGGTAACAGCTGATTGGTTGGAGTGCAGGGTGCACTGTCACCAATAAAAAAAGTGACAAAAGCACATCACTTTGCATGCACTTTTACAGCGATTGCTGCATTTTTTGACTGTGCAGTTTTTGAGGTGACAACATGTTCCACCTCTAAAAACTGCAATTCCTGTTAAAACGCACACATTTTGGCTGCACGTTTTTACCATCACAAAAACTGCAGTGTGTAAACCCACCCTCATATACCCTCACAGGTGAGAATTCCAATCTGGGAAATCATCTATAATCTAAAAAGAATGATAGCTCTTATCTACCCTGATACATTGTAGCAAACCATCCCAAGAAATGTGTTTAGATATGGAGCAGTGGCGTAACTACAACTAACTGGGCCCCACAGCAAATTTTTGAATGGGGCCCCCCCAGAAACTTCCTTGCAACCCCGAACTCACATGCAACCCTCACTCTTGTAGCTAGTTAAGACTGAGCTCTCCCAGACAAGGCCTGACAGCCGCTCCATCCGCTTTCTATAGTGTCACTGTATATAATGTCATTGTATAATACTGTTGAGGGGGGCCTGACAATAAAATCTTCTAGTCTCCCTCCTGAGGGGGCCCCTTGTGGGTCTGGGCCCCAAAGCAGCTGCTTCCCCTGCTTCCCCTATTGCTACGCCCCTGATATGGAGTTTTAGGTTCTGTTCACCCTGGTGTCATGTGTTTCATTTTTACAGGATCCATGGTGGATATTATAGATCCCTTCAACATCAAAACATCACAGCGAATAGAGCCTTAGGCCACTGTCAGGTGTCCTTTATTAATAATTGTGCGTTTTTTACGCAAAACACGTGACCCTAAATAAAAAAGCAAGGAGTAACCACGTAACCATCATAGGACCATCGCTAACCCTGACAGTACCTAAGGTCAGTTACAGAAATTCACAAGGTTATGAGAGGAGAGCAGATCATTAGTCATCTAGTGATCACCTTAAGGTCCGTAAAAATGTTCACAATTTTTGAAAATGAAACACAAATTATAGAAATTGCATGAATGAAAGATACATTTAGATTGATGTGGATTAATCTTGGAAATGAAGATTTGATTTTTGTTTTATGAGCCTGTTCAAAACAATCTCTTAAAGTTGGAAATCTGCACATGCTTTTCTTTTCTTCGTAGAGCATATAGCGCTTCATATTATGTAGTTATACTAATGAATGGTTGTGTTGGTTTCTGGTTAAAGAGATATTCCGGTTTTAATGATTACATTTATTTATTTTGATAATACGATGTTGAACAATTTTCTAATGTACTTCTATTTACAATTTTGCCTGCAGATCTTTATTATACCCATACAATAGCCTGAAAAAAATGGTTTGCTCATTTTAATCGTGTAAAATGCATCCATAGGAGAGCTGGATAGAACTAACCATGTTGTCAGTCATGTGAGCCGTCACTTGACCCTCACAAGTATCTTGTGACTTGACTTTCAGTTACTGCCCAGGTATCTAACAGGTGAATAGTAATCTATTAAGGAGCTAGTACAATATATGTTGTACTAGTAGAAGGACCTGGCTTCACACTGGTATATTTAATCTGTTTCAATGAATGTTTGCGTGTGTCGTTAAAACATATCGACAGTATCCCCCATAACAGTGAAATCTACAGTACCCCGCCCCCTAAACATTGATATCCACAGCCCCCACCCCTTAACACTGACCCCCCACAGTGCCCCTCCTCTTTAAAATGGGACCTCCAAAGCAGCCCACCCTCTCAACTTTGACCTTCACAGCAGCCTGCCCCTTTAACAGTGAGTTCCACAGCACCCCGGCCCCTTAACAGTGACCTCTACAACACCCACTCCGTAACACTGACCATAGGTTACAGTTCCCTTAGGTTACTTTCACACTAGCATTATGGAATTCCGGTATTGAGCTCCGTCATAGGGGCTCAATACCGGAATAAAACGCTTCAGTTTTGTCTCCATTCATTGTCAATGGGGACAAAACTGAACTGAAGACAACAGAATGCTCCTGAAAGCAATCCGTTCAGTCTTCAGACCGGAGAGCAAACCGCAGCATGTTGTTCTGTACTAGTTATCCGCACCTAAACGGATCTGGAATGACCTCCAATGCAAGTCAATAGGGACGGATCCGTTTGGTGTGGACACACTTGTAAACGGATCCGTCCTCCATTGACTTTCAAAAGAGGTTATTCCGGATCCGTTTAAAAGATGCTAAAGATAATACAACCGGATCCGGAATTACGGATCCACAAGGTTGTATTATTCAGTACGGATCAAGCGGGTCCGGTGAAAGTAGCCTTAACTGTGACCTCCACCATTCCCGGCCCCCTTAACAGAGACCTCCACAACGACTGCCCCTTTAACAGTCACTGTCACAGTACCCTGCTCCCTTAACAGTGACCTTACTGTACCCTGCTGCCTTAACAGTGAACTAACAGTTTTACATCACCTATAGACAGGCGGCTAATTTAAAAATTACCTACAGACAGATAAATACACTCAGTAATGCAGTTACTGTAATAACCACAATAAAAATCATGATTCCACCACTAGTCATATTTTCTTATCATATGAATGGTTACGTGGTTTTGGCTTGCAAAAAATGACCAAATACTGACCTTGTGAAAGTGGCCTAAGGTGGAAAGTAGAGAAGTGTCCCATGTATTTCAGGGACTGTATTACCAAATCTGTAAACTGGTATATTAACTGGACCCTAAAAGATTATTAAAGGGGTTCTCCAAGTTAAATTTATTGATGACCTATCCCGCCGATCAGCTGCTTGAAGAGGAGGCGCGCGCCGTACCTGCACTGCCTCCTCTTCACTGTTTACACACTAGCTGTAACAGGGGTAGTGGTGAGTAGGTGTAACCACCCCATTCATTTCAATGGGAAGGATTGCTCCCATAGACTTGTATGGAAACGAGCCTTCCCATTGAAATGAATGGGGCGGTTAGGTGTAATTACACCTACTCACCACTACCCCTGTTACGGCTAGTGTGTAAACAATGAATGGTGCACGCCCCCTCTTCAAACAGCTGATCAGCGGGGGTGCTGGGTATCGGACCCCCCCTCCCCGATCTGATATTGAAGACCTTTTCTTAGGATAGGTCATCAATAAATTTAACTTGGAGAACCCCTTTAAATTATTAATTGTGATTCCGCCGTTAATTGTCTAAACAATTATCTGTTCATCTAAATCCACCCTAACATGTGGCACTTCAGCCTTATGAGACAAGATCATGTCACACTGAGGATTTTTTTAAGTTAAAGGAAACATGTCATCAAAATCTTTTTCAGCCAGTTAAGGTTAGTTTCACTTTGCGGCCAGAGATCCGGTAAACTGTTCTCTGCCAAGCAGCCTGCCAGAGCTCTTTGGATCTGGCATTGCTGAACAGTACTAACTCAAATCGGGTCTATCAGAGATTCATCCGTTACCCAGTAAATATGCCGAGAATTAGCCGGAGAAAAAACACTGCCCCCACTGTGAAACTAGCCTAACTTATAGTGACACATATCCTTTTCTAATCTGTTCTTATTTTCTGATTGCAGATTTTATTATTCTATTTCCTGAACAGGATTATGGGGACGGCCATCTTGCCTGAGCTGTTCTCAATAGCATTTAGAAAGCATTTAAAGAATTACTTTATGGCAGCCCCATGTCCAAAGACACAATGGTCAGGAGCGGATCTCATTGACTATTGGAGAGTCTTCTAGGCATCCTCTGTGATCTGTGCAGAGGTCATTGTACATGGAAAGAATAGATAAGCGCTAACAATCACTTATAGGGAATGGTGGATCGTGTGTAAGGCTACTTTCACACTGGCGGCAGGCCTGATCCGGCAGGTGAAGGGTGCTGCCGGATCAGGCCTGCCGCAGTGACATGTGTGGAGCCGGAACCGCGCTCCGGCCCCACACATGTCACACAGTATATACATACACATAAACATACATACACATAAACATACACACACATATAGACATACAAACACACATACATACTTACATGCACCCCGGCAGGTCTTCGGAGCGTCAGAGGGACAGGACGGCTCACACAGGTCACGATTCCCCACAGCGCCCTCTGCTGGGCGCCTGGTGGAATCGTCATCTGTGCGCGCCGTCCTGTCCCTCTGACGCTCCGAAGACCTGCCGGGGTGCATGTAAGTATGTATGTGTGTTTGTATGTCTATATGTGTGTGTATGTTTATGTTTATGTGTATGTCTGTGTCTGTATGTGTCTATGTGTAGCCGGATCCGTAATGGACTCCATTGAAAGTCAATGGAGGGCGGATCCGGTTACCATTATGGTCACACCAGACGGATCCACCCCCATTGACTTGCATTGGGGGTCATTCCGGATCCGTCTTGGTGCGGATGCCTGGACCGGAGAGCAAACCGCAGCATGCTGCGGTTTGTTCTCCGGTCTGAAGACGGAACGGAATGCTTTCAGGAGCATTCCATTGTCTTCAGTTCAGTTTTGTCCCCATTGACAATGAATGGGGACAAAACTGAAGCGTTTTTTTCCGGTATTGAGCCCCTATAACGGAACTCAATACCGGAATTTAAAAAGTGCTAATGTGAAAGTAGCCTTATCTATACACAGAGGTGAAATATGTCATTCTAAACCTGCCTGTAATGACATAAGATATAAGGAGATAACTGCAGTAAAGTGATTTGTACAGACCAAGAAGTGGCGCCTATTATTAGGATTAGT
Organism: Rhinella marina; assembly: GCA_900303285.1. Lineage (NCBI taxonomy): Eukaryota > Metazoa > Chordata > Amphibia > Anura > Bufonidae > Rhinella > Rhinella marina. The sequence goes on from ONZH01027993.1 coordinate 20,047, forward strand.
CGCCAGTGTGAAAACTGTAGCATTTTATGTTTTTTTGTTTAAATATAGATGTTGCCATGGAAAATTAAAAATAACATAATCAAAAATTCTAAACATAAACACGATTTAAACAATAGGCAATTTTCTGATGACACATTCCCTTTAAGCCTGAGGGTCATTGTGTAGGAGAGCTGAATCGGGTGTAAGCAGAAGTACTAGAAAATCATAGACACAGTCTCCTGGAATGTAATTATAGGTGCTAAGGTCTAGGTATGTCAGGCTTTGGGCACCTTCCAGTTCATTTTCTACAGTGGCAATCTGTACTGCAGGGGTAAGCAGCCTTTATAAGGTAGAAATCTACTGCAGTAATACAGAAGTCACTGAAGGTCTACCATGATGAAAACCACCTTTCACACAGAAACAATCAAATTTAGGTAGAAGACTGCGCATAAACAGCACTCAAAAAAAGTGAAAAAATTATTGGGGAAAATGTACAAATGCTGAAATCGATCATGCCTTGCACCATCTTCAGTGTCTTGGCCACTTTTTGAGGCTTACCCTTCAGTATCTTAGCTGGAAAGGGGCATGGTCAAGGGGAATAGGATGTGGATTAAGTTGTTTGTGCCAAAATAGTCCCTACATTTTGGCACAAAGCAGGCCAACTAATAGGTGGTATGAACTTATGAGCTCCGTATATGTTAGTGTATTGTTATCCAAACCTACTGAGAAGGGTGGATTTAGGTGACAACCTAACGTGTGTATGGAGAGCTCCTGACTCCCCCCGATTATGTCAGAGAAGAGAAGGATCAGTTAAAATTAGTTTTTTTTTTTGTCCGATCCTTTTGTTCTCCCAAGCTGACATACCAGTGATACCAGATGACCATTTAATGTGCATGGAGGCTCAATGTCCCATAATGGCAGATATTAGAGGGAGATAATGATCTATTATGGTAGATTTCAACTGCCCAATCCTTTTGTGACAGCATCCTCCTCCTTTCCTCCTACTGAGAACACATGCATGCACCAAAGCTAGTCACTTGTTACATAGTACAAACTAACATAATTGTAAAGATGGATACAAATAATTTGCAATCAATGACTACCTGAAGTCTGGAATCCATAGGCCCCACAAAATGCTAAATTTCCTCCCTTAAAGTCCTTTGCAAGGCCTTTACTGTAGCTGCCTTCAGCTGCTGCTTGTTTGGGGGTTCTTCTGTCTTCAGTTTTTTCTTCTATAAGGGAAAAAGCATGTTCAACGAAGTTGAAATCAGGAGAATGACTCAGACATTGAAGAATTTTTCATTTCTTTGCTTTAAGAAGCTCTTAGGTTGCTTCTGTGGTATGTTTTGGGCATTATCTATATTGTTTATTGGCGTCCTATCCAGCTTTGCAGCTTTTGAGTGAATCTGAGCAGAAGGTCTAGCTCTATACACTTCAGAATTCATCATGCTGTTTCTGTCCCTATTCACATAATCAATAATCACCAGAGAGCCAGTTTCATTGGCAGTGGTACATGCCCATGCCATTGCATTGCTTCCATCAGATGATGAAGCATGCTTCAGATAACGAACCCTTCTTTCCTTCTTCATACAGTTCTTTTCTCATCTTTCTGGTACACGTTACTCTTGGTTCAATTGGTCCATATAATCTTGTGGAAATGTTATCAGAAGCAGACATCCATAATGGCAAAAAATATCTCTGTATAACACAGTGGTGGAGGAAGTACGCCTGAAAATGCCACATAAAGAAAATCAGCATTAAAGATAATAAACCATGGGGAGAGGAGGCCAACATGGGAGAAGATCAAGAACACAAGAGAAAAGAGATCATTATAAAACAGTGGAAAAGACACATCATGTATGAACTATATACGGAGGAGACTACAAAGATTCCAGTTTCTCCATGCAGTGGTGTAGGTCTCTGATGTTGTCTGGGACTTATCCATTAGTTCCTCCAGGTGTTGGAGATGATGGATTTTTATACCAGTCTGTTCCATTCTTTAATAGATCTATGTCACATAATATTATATCGACTTCAGACATACCGTAGTAGCCTATACACAACCTGGCCATATCGCTCTGCTATCTCCTCAACATTTGCTCCTCAACATTACTCCTCAACGTTACAAAAGTTTTTATGAGGTATGTCTAGGGGCTGGCATAGACTTGAGCTACAATGTATACCACATTCTGACATAAATAATAGTAAATCAGGTCACCACTGTAGCCTTCGCCCCCTCCCATCAATCCCTGCCCCTTTTCTTGCCACTTTCGAAAAGTAGCAAGAAGCACAAAAGCTATGCAACTATGAGATGCACCCTTATTTGGGACTTTTTAGCACCACATTTGTAGCATAAAAGGCTTTGTAAATCTCCTTCTATGTACCTATTATACCACTTCTTCTGTTCAGTTTAGATTGTGAGCTCTTATGGGAAGGGATCTCTTTCTTTTGTCTCATTGCTTGCTAATCCTATTGATTTATTTCTCATTATACTTATTTTGGCACAGAAAATTAGAGTATAAGTTCTAGTCTTCTCAGGTCAGTATGTGGTGCGGTTAAACAAGTCATGTTAGTTGGAAGGCTCTGTTATATTCCAGTCACACAGCACTCATGGACTGTGGTATGTGGGGTTGATTGACAGGAGGAATAATAAAGCAGTTTATTTATACTTTGCTTATGTACATATACAGTTTCACTAGATAAAAACCTGCCTGGTCCTGCTCTGGCGCTATAGACTGTATAAAAGGGGTTGGTCACTTTATCCTGACTTTTATAAATGTGTTGGAAGCAGCACTATGATCATTTTCCTAATATACTGTTATAAACCCATCAGCGCCATTGTCCCCATGTTTATTACAGTCAGTTCCCCCATTTACACAGCACTCTGGTCCCAATATGGCTTCTGACGGAGACTGGGGACCTAAAGTGGCAATGGAAAAAAATCTAGAAGACCCCGTGTTGTAGGCAGGTCCAACATTGACAGAAGACGGGGGCAATACAAGAAGGCGAGAACAACAGAAGTTGGTGGCGCTTACAATATGATAGTATCACCGAACCAAATATCACAGTGCAGCACAAAGTACTACTGTCCTCACCACTGGACTGTGATAGGTTCAGTTCAGGAGGGGACCTACAGCTGTTGGCCACGTGCATAAGTACTTGATGGTCCTAGCATTAATTAATCCTGAGAGGATCAGATCATTGTGTACCCGACTGGCGGCTGTGAGGAGAGCTTAACATTGGCACACTGGGAAACTTCCCTGTAGAGTCTACAGCCAGTAAGCCCCTGAGCATCCTCCATTGAATAACAATGAGCATGGCATGGGTAACTAGCACATGAGCAGTGCCATGCACAGTGTTATTTAATGTTATTTAATCATGATTGATGGGTTTGGTCACATTCTCCTCCATATGCAGGTATGGTGGGACCATAGCGTTGTTTAACATGGGAGCTGAGAGTACTACACAAGGGGTGACGCTGCTCAGTGGGGAAACAGCAATGATGGGCTTAGAATAGTATTTTGGTTAGTACATTATAATGCTGTTTCCAGCACACTTGTAGAAGTTAGGATAAAGTGGCCAACCACTTTAAGATTTTCATATCATATTTTTAAAACTCTGTGGGGCAGATTTCTGAAAAATGAAAGAAGAACTGTCTTCGCTGCCCATAGAAACCAATCACACACATACTTACTAACTTACCCATTCATTTCAATGGAGCCGCAAAAGATGCGGACAGCATATTGTGTGTTGTCCACATCAGCACATCCATTCCACAGTCCCACAAAAAATAGAACATGTTTTATTCTTGTCTGTTTTGCAGACAAGAATAGGCAGTTTTAACAGAGGGCAGGATGTACGATCCACAAAATGCGGAACACACAAGGCTGGTATCCGTGTTTTGGGGATCCGCAGTTTGTGGACTTCAAGAACGGCTATGGCTGTGTGCATGAGCCCTAAGGGTACAACCACACTGCTGTTCTGCGGTTGGGATGTGGCCACATTGTTTATTCGGTGTGCATTGTGATTGGCGCACAGTTTTGCGAGTTACCGCGTGGCCACTAACAATAAATGCAGAAGAAACAACTTGATTCCAATCTGTGGATGCTGCTTACATCTCCCAGGGTCCAGATTCCAAGCTTCATCAGGTTCAAATCACCTAGTTAGAACCAAATTGTTAATTCGGTGTTCATTGGCCTAATGGTAACCTGCAAAACCACACGACCCTCAGTTGCATACCAAATAGACAATTTGATTCTAATCAGTTATTATGATCCCGCTGCAGCTGGTAGATCCAGATGGTACTTAGCCAGAAGGTGGCCATGTCGCAGTGTGTGACTGTCCCCTCATAGTCCTCAAGTCAGCATTTGTCTAAATTACACAAGTTCTCCATTCTGCTAAGCATTCAGTCTTTCAAATATATGTTCAGATTATAACTACCAGTACACTCAGTACATCTGAGGTACAGTAATTACATGATGAGAAGTCATGTTGTATTTTTCATGTAAGCAACCTTTAGTGGTTGTCCTGCTCAAAGTTCTGTAGTAGAGTGAACATATTTTACAAGGCCTTTCACCTACATGGTGCAAAACAGTTTAAGAGTCTTCTCCCCCCGTCCTTCTCTCTCCATTGTATTGTGTGTTTCCATAGGAATGAATACTTCAGGCTACTCAGCTACTGCAGCCTTCACACCAGTAAGCAGGCCTCTCTGCTTGTACATAGCAAGCAGCATCTTTCAGAATATTATCCAAGGCGACTACTCATTGTGAAGGCAGTGGAGAGAAATAAGTAGTAAGAAGACCACCGTGGGAGAGGTAAGTTGCTTTCACCGTCATATGGAAGTCTATCTAGAGGCTCCTAATGTCCAGATGAAATTTATAAAATGCCACAAATGACAGTAGTAGAAAGGCTTTATGGATGTCATGTCCTCAAAAACTTGAGGGATTAGGACTTTCTCCTACCATTTATTATGATGGATGTTTTTAGCCATGTTTTGACTTGTTTTTTATGTTCTCACATACATTTTTTTCTACATTTTAGAGCACCACAGAGGATGATGGAGCTACATGAATAGTAGTCATTATAGATATTAGCCTTCGGTCAGTGACACATAAGTGTATTTTACAGCCATTCAACTACTTGTGTTTTTTTTTTAACTTTTACAGACATCATCGAAAATGGTGTCGATTTTTCAGACATTTCCCATATTCACAGAAATTATGCATAGTGCACATATTTCACATTGAATTATACCCACTAAAATCAATGGAGGTACAGGACATGCTGTAGACATGTATGACAAGCACTCCTAGTATGGATTTGGTGGGCGCTCGCCTCCTGGGATACAGGTTCCATCTCCCAAAATGGATAATACGAGCAAAATAAACGGATGGAGACAGCACGTCCCTCTGTGTTGGTTTTTATTCAAGAAGCAACGTTTCGGCAAAAAAGCCTTTCTCAAGCATGAGCACATGCTTGAGAAACGCTCTTTACTCAAAACGTTGCATCTGGAATAAAAACCAACACAGAGGGACGTGCTGTCTCCATCCGTTTTATTCTGTTTAAGTCTGTGTGTGTGCACATACTAGGGCTGAAATGATTACTCAAATTAATCAATTAACTCGACACAAAAAAATCCTTGATACTAATATTTTGCGTAGATGATTGGTTTAAGCCATGTGACCACGGAGTGTGAGTGAAGAGCTCGCTTTTACTCACGCTCCGTGGTCACCCTCCCGCCTGCACCGCGCTGCACTGGATCCTGACGTACATATATCGTCAGGACATAGTCCACGTAAGCGAGCACTATGACCTGATGCTGTGTGATGTCAGGTCCCAGTGCAGCATGTGAAGAAGAGGATGGAAGATCTCTTGATTGTCGCCAGCACCCCTACAGGAAAGGTAAGTATTTTAGTTCACTGGCGCTGCAGCTGAGCACTGATGACTAGGAGGGGGAGTGGGGGAACTGATAGCATTGGGGGTGGCTGGTGGCACTGGGGGGGGAGCATACAGTTACTTCAGCCATATTTGAGCAAAGTATTAGCTAATATACTCAAAGGGGTTTATATTGATGGCCTGTGCTCATTATAGGCCATGAATATCTGATCACTGGGGGTCCAACACCCCACGCCCCTGCCCAATCAGCCATCCCAAAGTAGCTCTGTCACTGGAAGCTGGCGCCAGGACTACACAGCTCTGTCCATTGTATAGTGGATGGAGCTGGTTACTGCAGCACTGCTCTAAATGAAAAAAAATTGTAAAAATGCCATAAAAAACACACACATAGTTTCTGGGGTGTTTTTTAATTAGTGAACAAAAACCACCCGTGTAAAATCACGTGTGCAGGGAAAATAGATCAATTGTATACGTCTGGGATAAAGTAGATACCTACTGGCCAGTGGATGTATTATGCAGGATAATGAAGTGAATAATGAATACATTTTATATATGTTTTTAATTTGCTATATAATAAATTAGTCATTAATGTGCTATATGTTCTAGTGTTTTGTATAACTAACTGAAATGTTGCAAAAAAAACCCAAAACGTTGCATCTTAGGCTACGTTCACATACGCACATCTGTTTAGAGCCTCCACCGCAGTCAGTCAATTTGTTGGGTAAATTATAGTGCCGGCAATGGTAATTTTCCCATCAAAAACTGGGAACCTGACCCCCTTGTGATTTATGTCCATAGGAGCCATTGGGCACAGGCGGTGTCCATCGTGCAGTGAATCCAGCACTTCATCGTGGCTTCTGGCTACAGTGCCTGTGTGTAACAGTTCACTAGGATAACTCTTCTGCAATGTCAAGCATGGCTCTTTTCACATTAGCTTCATGTCTTCTATTCTAACAGAGCCATAAAGGCTATGTTGAATGCATTCTCAAACTGACCATGACAAATCCTGATGAACCATATTGATTTATATTGAGATCCAAAAACTGAGGTGGAGAACCACCGGAAACAGATATAAGTTCTAGTGCATGCCTTTAGAAGAGCTTCATCCTAAGTCTTATCTTTAAAAGAAAAAGGAGGTGAACTAGCACTGGATGTTAAATATGGATCTCTATTCTACAAGGTTGAGTAATGGAATCTTTCAAATTAGTAGCTGAATTCATCAGATTGTTGCTCCATCAGGTTTCCGTTACAGTTCAAGAACAGAGACTAAATGTTGCATGCACTTTTTTCGTAGGACACTTCAGTCATCCACAGTAATATATACACTTGTTATATGAATATGGTTTGCAAAAATTTACATTTTGTCTTTCTACATTTGTTTATTCTCTGCAGACGCATAAGGAGATGATTAAAAATTACATCAGGACACAGCCTTATCTATAGATTATTCATATGGATTACACGCAAAGGAGTCGCACTGCTAATACACCACACCGGAAGAGAAATGAAGCAAAGTTACATTTCTTTAAAGAAAATACCATCATTGGGATACCAAGATTCTTCACTTCATCAGCTAGACTCATACTGGTATAGTTCATTTTTCAGTATTGTAAAAATGATATTTGCAATCCCCGTGGTTAATAGCAGTTTTGAAGAAACATTTTGGATACAATTCAGGTTATTTTGTGTTTGTCATTATGGTCAGAATGGCCTATCTGAGTATTGGTGGGCCCGAGTTCTGACACAGTAATGGCCCCCAGAGGTCCAGCAGACGACAACTCCATTACATTCATCATACACATTAAATTAAGGGGTATAACAGGATGTAAAAAATGAAAAGATATATAGTACATGACAATCTCTTTCTAACAAAGCTAGAACCAGCTGCTCAGGAAGCCTGTCTCAGCTCTCCCTGTCACAACTCAGGAGGCAGTTGAAGGATGAAACTGAGCATGTGCGTCCATCTCAGTGAAACGGACAAAGAAATTAGAAGAAAGAAAAACAAAAACAAATACATTTCATTGAATAACTCAACGACTATGCTAAGTTTTTAATTACATGAAATTACCAAGAAAAATGGGATGCAAATGAGCTCTTAACAAGCTCTGCCTCTAAATGCCACCAGATGTAAGGCAGCTATCCTGTAAGTCAATGTTCAGCTCTTAAACTAGGCCTTGAGACATGACTCATGAGACATATTGAATAAGCCAGCACCTCATCTGCTGACAGCTGTTTCGGGGTGATTGCCCCTCATCAGTGCAGAGCAGAGAGTTAAGCTGAACATTTACTTACAGGATAGCTGCCTTACATCTGGTGGCATTTTGCTTGTTAAGAGCTCATTTGCATCCCTTTTTTTCTTCCCAGAATTCCAGAGGAGCAAGAATGACCTATAAGTCTCCTCACGCCGATTAAGGCAATCTCTCCCCAACAAGAGATAGTACCCCTTTTACCATGAAATTACAAAAGAATTCAGAAATAAATGCTGGTTTGAAAACTGTAGAGTATTTTTCATGGGCTGATCATTTAATGTGTATGAGGACCTCTAACTCTCCTCTGATGGCAGATATTGAGGAGAGAAGGATCAGGCTGTCCTATGTTCATTTCCCATTCTCTGGTCTATATAAAACCCTTGTAAAAAGCCTTCTGGTGACAACATTCAGCCCCATACCTGCCCATGCTACTGCTCCATCAGTGCTACTTCCACCAATATAGTAACATACATAGTAACATAGTTTATAAGGTTAAAAAAAGACATCTGTCCATCCAGTTCAGCCTGTTATCCTGCAAGTTGATCCAGAGGAAGGCAAAAAACCCCTGTGAGGTAGAAGCCAATTTTCCCCACTTTAGAGGAAAAAATTCCTTCCCGACTCCAATCAGGCAATCAGAGTAACTCCCTGGATCAACGACCCATTTCTAGTAACCATAACCTGTAATATTATTACCCTCCAGAAATACATCCAGGCCCTTCTTGAACTATTTTAGTGAACTTACCATCACCACCTCCTCAGACAGAGAGCTCCATAGTCTCACTGCTCTTACCGTAAAGAATCCTCTTCTATGTTTGTGTACAAACCTTCTTTCCTCCAGGCGCAGAGTATGTCCCCTCGTCACAGTCACAGTCCTGGGGATAAATAGATCATGGGAGAGATCTCTGTACTGACCCCTGATATATTTATACATAGTTATTAGATCTCCCCTCAGTTGTCTTTTTTCTAAAGTGAATAACCCTAATTTTGATAATCTTTCTGGGTACTGTAGTCCACCCATTCCAGTTATTAATTTAGTTGCCCTCCTCTGAACCCTCTCCAGCTCTGCTATGTCTGCCTTGTTCACAGGAGCCCAGAACTGTACACAGTACTCCATGTGTGGTCTGACTAGTGATTTGTAAAGTGGCAGGACTATGTTCTCATCACGGGCATCTATGCCCCTTTTGACGCAACCCATTATCTTATTGGCCTTGGCAGTAGCTGTCTGACACTGGTTTCTACAACTTAGTTTGCTGTTCACTAAAATTCCTACGTCCTTTTCCATGTCAGAGTTACACAATGTTTTACCATTCAGTATGTACTGGTGACTTGCATTATTCCTTCCCATATGCATAACCTTACATTTGTCAGTGTTAAACCTTATCTACCACTTCTCTGCCCAAGCCTCCAGTCTATCCAGATCCATCTATAGCAGTGTACTGTCCTCTTCTGTGTTAATTACTTTACACAGTTTAGTGTCATCTGCAAGAATTGATATTTTACTGTGCAAGCCTTCTACAAGATCATTAATAAATATATTGAAGAGAATAGGACCCAATACTGACCCCTGTGGTACCCCACTAGTGACAGCGACCCAATCTGAGTATGTGCCGTTAATAACCACCCTCTGTTTTCTATCACTGAGCCAGTTACTTACCCACATACAGATATTTTCTCCCAGTCCAAGCATTCTCATTTTATATACTAACCTTTTATGTGGTACAGTGTCAAATGCTTTGGAGAATTCCAGATATATGACAAACTGATTAAATTGCTTTGACATGACCAATCCCTCATGAAGCCATGCTGATATGGAGCTATTTGCTTATTTTCATTGAGGTACTCCAAGATACTCCATCTCTTAGAAAACCCTCAAACAGTTTACCCACAACCCTTTTTGAATATTGGCACCACATTTGCTATGCGCCAATCCTGTGGAACACTCCCTGTCAGTATAGAGTCCTTAAATATCAGAAATAAGGGTCTGGCGATGACATTACTTAATTCTCTTAGGATACGGGGGTGTATGCCATCCGGTCCTGGCGATTTGTCTATTTTAATCTTTTTAAGACATCGCTGTACTTCTTCCTGGGTCAGACAGGGCACTTTTAAAGGGGAATTTACTTTTATATTCTGCATTTAATCTGACAGTTTATTTTCCTCAGTGAATACAGTGGAGAAAAAGATATTTAGTAGGTTTGCTTTCTCCTCATCGCTCTCTGCAACTCCCCCCTCATTACTCTGTAAGGGGCCGACACCTTCAGGTTTATACTTTTTAGTATTTATATAATTGAAGAACATTTTAGGGTTAGTTTTACTCTCTTTAGCGATTAATCTCTCGGTCTCTAGTTTGGCTGTTTTTATTTGTCTTTTACATATTCTATTTTTTTCCTTATAGTTTTTCAATGCTTCCTCACCACCCTCCTGTTTTAGTGATTTAAATGCATTCTTTTTGTCATTTATTGCTTTCTTTACAGTTCTGTTTATCTACATTGGTTGACTAAATTTAGCTTTTTTGAAGTTTGGTATTTTTGTTCCTCTCTGAAGAACCACTCTTTTGAATGACAATTGGAAGGTTATTATTTTATGGTCACTATTTCCCAGGTGTCCTCCAACCTGCACATCGTTGTTCTGTCAGGTCTATTGGTTAATACTAAGTGTAGTATGGCCGTCTCTCTAGTCGGGTCCTGAACCAGTTGGGAAAGGTAATTGTCTTTGGTTATTGCCAAAAACCTGTTTCCTTTATGAGATATACAGATTTCAGTTTCCCAGTCTATATCTGGGTAGTTGAAGTCCCCCATAATAACGACCTCATTCTGATTTGCCACCTCTTCTATTTCATTTAGAAGTAGATTTTCTGTGGTATATTAGGTGGTTTATAATAAAGTCCTATTAGTATTTTATTATTGTTTTTGGCTCCATTTATTACTACCCACAGGGACTCCACATCTTCATGTCCCTCACTTATATCTTCCCAGAGTGTGAGCTTTAGGCACGACTTTACATAAAGGCAGACCCCTCCCCCTCTCCGGTTTTGGCGATCCTTTCTAAACAAACTGTGACCCTGTACATTAACTGCCCAGTCATAGCTATCATCCAGCCATGTCTCAGTTACTCCCACTATGTCATAGTCCTCCTCACACATCACTAATTCCAGTTCACCAGTTTTATTAGTTAGGCTTCTTGCATTAGTGTACATACAGTTAAGAGGTTGATGTATATTATTTACCCTACACCTTTCCTTCTGAACTGTTCTAGTTCCTCCTTCCATTCCTCCCCCAGTTCTATTACCTTGCCCCAGGTCTCTATCTGCACTATCTTCCCCTCCTATAATGTAGTTACCCTCCCCCCCAGTCCCTAGTTTAAACACTCCTCCAGCCTTCTAGCCATCTTCTCCCCCAAAACAGCTGCCCCTCCCCATTGAGGTGCAGCCCATCCCTACGGTAGAGCCTGTAGCCGACAGAGAAGTCGGCCCAGTTCTCCAAAAACCCAAATCCCTCCTTCTTACACCAGTTCTTGAGCCACTTGTTTACCTCCCTAATCTCCCGCTGCCTTTCTTGTGTGGCTTGTGGTACAGGCAGTATTTCGTAAAACACTACCTTTGAGGTCCTTGCCCTAAGCTTATGCCCTAAATCCCTAAAATCATTTTTAAGTATGCTCCACCTACCTACCTACCTAACTTTGTCATTGGTTCCGATATGGACCATGACTGCTGGATCTTCTTCAGCCCCTCCCAGTAATCTGTCAACCCGATCCGCGATGTGCCGAACTCACCATTCGATGATCCCGGTCTTTGTGACAGATTGCCCTCTCTGTACCCCTAATAATTGAGTCTTCCAATACCAGCACCTGTCTGGCCTGCCCTGTTCTACTGGTCCCCTGCTTACTGGAGCTGACATTCCCCTGACTGGCAGAGGAAGTGTCCGGCTGCAGCAGTGCACACCCTGACTTTTCTGGGGATGACAAAATTGGAATCAGATTGGAAAAGCCACACCTAATTGCAGGGATTAAGGATGAAGGATGGGGAGATGCCTTAAACTCTGCACCCCAGTCTAAATCTTTATTGAGAAAAATAGCACATTCTTAGCTGCTTAGCTACTTATGACTGTTTACATATTCTTCAACTCAAGTTCTCTGCTTGCCCAGTGCCTATATTGTTATTCAAGTAGTCCCTACAGATACACTGGCCTCAGGATACAATATTTTCAACTCACAGTGGTCTTTCCTGGGCCATCATAAGTTGAAACTAGGTTTAACATACAATGCCCAGACTCAGATCCAACCAATCAACATTACTTGCACTGGTAAAATACCTGTATTGGTTGTCTAGTAGCTATTCTTTACAGTACAGTGTGGTACTACATGTTCTGTACTGCTGTCTGTCTGTGCCAGGAAGAGCTGCTCCATTGGATGTCAGGTGAGGGCAGCTCCATTTTAATCTCCTAGTACCTTGTCTACAATACAGGACCATGAAGAAGCTCCAAGCCTCAACATAGAAAGTAATTTTCAGCTTCCAACTCTAAACCTGGCTGTTATATGTGATGACGTGCCTTATCTGTGTTAGTTATCTCCTTAATTTTCTTAAATTTCTATTTTATTTTATTTTGGGATAATATTGTGTAGCTTATGGTCAGTTACAGACTGAAGTTTAAATGGTTTCAAGTACGTTTAATGTTCATCCTGAATTAATAGTAATATTGTAACTTGAGGGACCAGTGTTTAATGATCAGAGTGTTGTGAGTAATGGTGGTTGAAAGTTTGTGAACCCTTCAGAGTTTTCTATATTTCTGCATACATTTATCCTAAAACTACATCAGATTTTCACACATATCCTAAATAGAGATAAAGATAACCAAATCATACAAATATTAGACTTGATTATTTATTTTTTTTAAAGGAAAACTATCTCATATAACATGTCTGTGAGTGGCAAAAGTATGTGAACCTTTCGGATTAGCAGATAATTTGAAGGTAAAGTTAGAGTCAGGTGTTTTCACTCAATGGGATGATATTCAGGTGTCAGAGGGTGAACTATTTTATTTAAAGAACAGAGATTCATCAAAGGCTGATGTTTGTGGCAGGGTATCATTGCACGAAGGACCCGTTCACATGACAAAATTGCGGACTAGGTGCGGTCCCGTTCACTTCAATAGCTGGCACGGGATCTTGCCGAGCCGCGGCTCCACAAGAAAAAATAGTATATGTCCTAGGCATTTTCAACAGGGTGCCCGGCCGTGTGTTCCACAAATTTTGGAACACACACCGGTCTGCATCCGTGGTATCGCGGATCCACATTTTCGCGGATCCGCAATACCACGGCCATCTGAACGGCCCCTAACAAATAAGATTGCTAAGGACCTCCGAAGAAGAGTTATTGACGTGGAAAGGTTACAAAACCATCTCTAAAGAGTTTGGACTCCAACAATCCACAGACAGATTATGTACAAACGGAGAAATCTTAAAGACCATTATTATCCTTCCCAGGAATGGTTGACCAGCAAAGATCATGCCAAGAGCAAGGTGTGTACTAGCCTTCAACCACATAAAGGAACCCAAGGTAATCTCTAAGCCACTAGAAGCCTTTCTAACATTAGCTAATTTTAATGGTCATGAGTCCACCAACAAAAGGACACAGCAACAGTGGTGTGCATGGCTGGATTGCAAGGAGAAAGCCGCTGCCCTCTAAAAAGAACATTGCTGCCTCTCTGCAGTTTGCTAAAGATCACCTGGACAAGCCAGAAGGCTATTGGACTTTTTACTATTTTTTGGTTTAAAAGAGAAGCGTTATGTTCGGAGAAAGGAAAACACTGCAGTCCAGCATAAAAACCTCACCCCATCTGTGAAACGTGGTGGGGGTAGAATCATGGTTTAGACCTGTTTTGCTACGTCTAGGCCAGGACAGCTTGTCATCATTGATAGAACAATGAATTGTGAATTATACCAGCAAATTCTAAAGGAAATTATCAGGATATCTGTCCGTCTCGTGTCATGTAGCAAGACAATGACCCTAAGCACATGTTGTTCTACCAAAGAATAGTTCAAGAAGAATAAAGTTAACTGATAACCTATCCTCTGTATAGATCATCAACACCTGGAACCCCCACCGATCAGCTGTTTGAATGCACCACGGCCTTCTAGATGCTTACCCTAGGTCAGTGACATCATGACCATCGGTCACGTGGCCTGAAGCAGCTCACTACCAATCACTTGAATGGGGCCACTTTCTAGTTACTGTTGACCAATGTGTTTGTAAGATGAATATATGGCACTTACTAATATAGCACTTGCTAATATTCTGCACTCTGCACCATATTATAAATTTCATAAGGTATGTTCCCTTGTTGGCCAACCCCTTTAATATGTAATTTAGTGCCTGGAGCACCATACAGTACTAGAAATAACAATGATGACAAAGTGGGGAAATAAACGTCCAGGGATTATTATTAAGGAGCTGGGATACATAGCTCAGAGATCATTATTACAATCATGATTATTAATTAACATTTTTCTATATGCAAAAAAAAAAATAATTTGTTAAATTTTTGTGACATATCAGTTACGTCTGTTCTGTTGATTGGGATATTATGCAGAAATATATCATGTGAAGGGAATGGGTTCAGTGCCTAAGGCAGCTTCAATTTGGAAAACAGATATTAATTTTAAATATTTCTGCTCCAGTCATTCAGCCATAGACGGCACATAAAGCAGATCTATGAGTGTATTTATGTCAGTTTTCTGGTATATACATTTAAAAATATGATATTCAGCCATTTTTGTGGCAAGCTTCTCCCTCGCTGCTTTGCCACTGCCTAACCCTGTCAATCAAAGCAGGGTGGGAGGGGCTGGCCACAGAAAGGAACAAAGCTTGGGTGCAACAAGAGCAATGGGAACACCCTCATTGCACCAATGTACTGGGAAGCTGGAAAAAGATTATTGATGAGGTGAAATTGGAAGAAAAATAAAATCCCCCCCCCATTGTTGTATGGGCTTCTTATTTATGGCATTCAGTGGTTTGTAAAAATTATTACATAAATCACCTTAAAGGGGTTGTCTCATCACAGACAATGAGGGCATATCACTATGCCCCCATTGTCTTATAGGTGTGGGTCTCACCACTGAGACCCACACCAATATCTGGAACACAGCCCTGCAAAGTGGTGGCTAGAGGACTACAGTCCAGCGACCACCAAGCACTCTCCCCAGTGGCGTATATAGAGGGCCCCATGGCAAGGATCCAACCAGGCTCCCCACACAGGATAGAAGGGTTTTTTTGCTAAAAGTTGTTACTTTAGAGGGTAGAGTCCTGACCAAGTTTTCACCCCAGTAGAAGAGGAGATAATCCCAACTAAGACTGGGCCCCCTCTTGCCCTGGGCCCCATAGCAGTAGCCTGGTCTGCCTCTATGGTAGTTACGCCCCTGGCTCTCCCCATAGTAATGAATGGTAGTGCACCACACATGATCGTCCACCACTCTCATTCACTTCTATGGGCTTGATGGAAATAGCTGAGCCAGTGCTCGGCTGTTTTCAGCGGCCCCATAGAAAGTGAATGGAGGGCGGCTGCGCATGCGCAGTGTGTCCTCCACCACATTCTCGATATAGGTGTGGCTCCCGGCGGTATGACCCGCACCTATCAGACAATAAAGACAACCCCTTTAAGACTGTTTAATCTAAGTTTATACCAACTGCTTGCTGGCTTAGCTTTGCTCCAAAATGTCGCAAATTTTTGGTTAAAGGGAGTCCTTCACCTGTTTTTCACCTATATACAGTGGGGGAAAAAAGTATTTAGTCAGCCACCAATTGTGCAAGTTCTCCCACTTAAAAGGATGAGAGAGGCCTGTAATTGACATTATAGGTAGACCTCAACTATGAGAGACAAAATGAGAAAACAAATCCAGAAAATCACATTGTCTGATTTTTAAAGAATTTATTTGCAAATTATGGTGGAAAATACGTGTTCGGTAATATTCGGTAATATTCGGTAATAGTGTCACGCTCTGGTGTGGAGGGAATAGCCACACCGAGCGTACGAGGGAAGGGAACAGACCAAAACCAGGGAAACGGTCACCTCCTGTAGGGAACCCTGAAACTAGGCCCTGACTGACTACCAGTATGAACAATCCTGGGTTGTAGGAGAGTTCATACACAGGAACCTAATAATAAATGCACCCTAAAGAACCCTGCAGCTAGTGACAAGAAAGAGTAAACCCGTTCCTCCAAGAGTAAGGACGAACAGGAGACTCCAAAAGGAAAACCACATAAGGGAAAAAGTCACTTATCTTTAAGCAGATATCGCAGCAACCGGATCTCAGCCGAGATCCACACCACACACTACTAAGAAGGCAGAAAGTATAAACCGCAAGGGATACTGGGAGAGGAAGGGGTAAATAGGAGAAAGATAATTACCATATCGGCAACAGCTGAGGGGAAGGGGTGTGGTAAACAGCAACCAAGGGAAAAGCATGTCAAATTATGTCACTCTTGAAAGCCGCGCAGAACGTCTGATACCAGACGCAAGCCCACTCGTGACAAATAGGCAAGCAGCTTGGTGTGAAGAAATCAACTGTGGGAGCAATAATTAGAAAATGGAAGACATACAAGACCACTGATAATCTCCCTCAATCAGGGACTCCACGAAAGATCTCACCCCGTGGGGTCAAAATGATCAGAAGAACTGTGAGCAAAAATCCGAGAACCACATGGGGGGACCTAGTGAATGACCTGCAGAAAGCTGGGACCAATGTAAAAAAGGCTACCGTCAGTAACACACTACGCCACCAGAGAATCAGATCCTGCAGTGCGAGAAGTATCCCCCTGCTTAAGCCAGTACATATCTGGGCCCATCTGAAGTTTGCTAGAGAGCATTTGGATGTTTTAGAAGAGTATTGGGAGAATGTCATATGGTCAGATGAAACCAAAGTAGAACTGTTTGGTAGAAACACAACTCGTCGTGTTTGGAGGAGAATGAATGCTGAGTTGCATCCAAAGAACACCATACCTATTGTGAAGCATGGGGGGTGGCAACATCATTATTTGGGGCTGTTTCTCTGCAAAGGGACCAGGACGACTGATCCGTATACATGAAAGACTGAATGGGGTCATGTATCATGAGATTTTGAGTGCAAACCTCCTTCCATCAGCAAGGGCATTGAAGATGAAACGTGGCTGGGTCTTTCAGCATGACAATGATCCCAAGCACACTGCCAGGGCAACAAAGGAGTGGCTTCGTAAGAAGCATTTCAAGGTCCTGGAGTGGCTTAGCCAGTCTCCAGATCTCAACCCCATAGAAAACCTTTGGAGGGAGTTGAAAGTCCATGTTGCCCAGCGACAGCCCTAAAACATCACTGCTCTAGAGGAGATCTGCATGGAGGAATGGGCCAACATACCAACAACAGTGTGGCCAACCTTGTGAAGACTTACAGAAAACGTTTGACCTCTGTCACTGCCAACAAAGGATATATAACAAAGTATTGAGATGAACTTTTGTTATTGACCAAATACTTATTTTCCACCATAATTTGCAAATAAATTCTTTAAAAATCAGACAATGTGATTTTCTGGATTTGTTTTCTCATTTTGTCTCTCATAGTTGAGGTCTACCTATGATGTCAATTACAGGCCTCTCTCATCTTTTTAAGTGGGAGAACTTGCACAATTGGTGGCTGACTAAATACTTTTTTCCCCACTATAACTAACAGCTGTGCCCCACAGAAGATTACATACACATCCCAGACATACCTGTGTGCACTTTATGTCTGTATTACATGTCCAGGAAAAGCACTTTTACTCTGCTGGACAACAGCTCCCAAGTACCCAGCTGAAAGTGAAAGTAAAATCAGCTTTCTCTCCCGACTCGATTTCTAACAGCTATATCTTCTGATATAGTGGGTATAATGCTGTTTGGTATCATTTGAAAGCTTGAAATGTGAGCTTTCAGAGAAGGTCAGAACCATTTTTCAATCTGCTACCAATCCCAAGATATGAGCAGCTAAAGCAGCCCTCCTCTCTTCAGTCTGGTTTGCTTTGGGCACTTGCAGCAGCAGAGCTGGGCACTTGCGGATTACATAACGACCCATTCACTTCTATAAGCCCTTTTCTTCCATTCCATGGGAAAACAAATGGACGCAACGTTCGGAACACATGCCGGGCGCCCCATTGAAAATGCCTATACTTGTCCGCTGTTGCGGACAAGTATAGGACATGTTTTATTTTTTTATGCGGAGCCGCGGCACAGAGCTGGCTCCGTGCCGCGGCTGCCTGCTCTCATAGAGGTGAATGGGGCCGCATCTATTCCACAATATTGCGGAATAGATGCGGACCCATTTACACGGTTGTGTGAATGGGCCCTAAAAGTGCTTTTTCTGGATATGTAATACAGACACACAGTGCACACAGGTATGTCTGGGATGTGTCTGCAATCTTCTGTGGGGCAGTGCTCTTAGGTTTATTGGTGAAAAACATGTGAAAGACTCGCTTTAATTTTGTGGTGTACAATGTTCCAGGGCTTCAAGCCTTGTCGGACGTGTTGGGAAAGAGTTTCTAAAGGTGTTTAAACCAATCAATAAATGTGATGCCAGCCATGTATGCCAGTTTTTGGTGCTAATTGGACCACAATTCTGGTGCATTGTCAATAGTAAGCCTACCCCTTTATGTTGACTGAGTTGGTTTGGAAATACCGTCCAGCTACCTGAAAAAAAGGCTGTGGACATTAGAAATGTGTCATTGTCTCTCATTGTATCCACCAGACATAAACAAGCTCATGTAAACTTCTGCTAAGTAGCATGTAATATGTGGGAATGCAGTGACCCCGCTTCCTCATTGTGGTTCAGGTGATTGACACTTCTGATCTACTGTTAAATAGATGGAGGGAGGAGGTGTGTAATTAGCAGCGGAGCTGTGATGCCCTCCAGGGGAGAACACAAACAGGTAGAGTGTATGTTGCTAAGGGGACGTCAGCTTGGTTCTGGCTACAGGTACTTCCCTTGGACAGTGTCCATTAAAGAGCTCCAGCAGGTGAAACTGACACTGTTTTTTCTACTTATGTGGATCCGGAGCTTCTCTCACAGAAGTCATCTCCATCAAGAACCTACTAAAGGCTAAAATACTCCTTTTTCCAAAAACAGCAACTCGACAAGCAAACCCTATTGATACAAGGATATCTGCTGTGGATTATCAGCTCTAGTCCTATGGTGCTCTTTATTTTATTTTATTTTTTTATATGCCTCCTGACATATAGGTCAATGGAGCTTGTCATCCAGGCTGTACAAGGTTTTTCATGCTTGTGACAAAGCAAAATTGGACTAAATGGATTGGACTCAATGAATAAACTGATATATTGTGAAGAATCATAGGAATCATTGGAATTATTGCCATCCAGGCACCAGTCTGCTGACTGACCCTGTATAACAGCACAAAGCACCTCCTTGGGGTCCCATAATGATTTAACTATTTCATGTTCAGATCTGGATTGCATCTATTGAACCTGAAGATTTTTTTTCAGTAGTTAGTGATATATTAACTCTACTGAAGGACGATGTGGACTCTGTATATGAAAGGGATTACTCCTCGAAAAAATGTACAGAAAGTAAGTAACCTGACCACTTGCTGAACTCGTTCTTATGTCAAGAGATGAACCAACCCAGATGGCAGGAATTACAGTATATTATGCTATACTGTAATGTGCTAACTGGGAATGCCAATACCACCATTCACATTATACAGTAATACAGCTATGCAAATATACTACACTATACCATACAAAAGTCAGCAATCTTATGAGATATATTCGATAATATACATGAGGCATTCATAATATTAAAGCTTATACAGGGAATAGAGCATAATTCATTAAAGGGGCTATGCACTGTAGTTTAGAAAAACAATTTTCATATACCTAATAAGACAATTCCGAACTAAAGGCTCATTCAGTTGGCCATAGTGTTTTGCAGTCCGCAAATCTGCGGATCTGCAAAAGACGGATACCAGCCTGTGTGCGTTCCGCAATTTGATAGAAATGCAATATTACAGAAGAATAGGACATGCTCTATCCTTTTTGCGAGCTGCGGAACAGAATTACGGATGCGGACACCACACGGTGTGCTGTCCACATCTTTTGCGGGCCCATTGAAATGAATGGGCCTGCACCGTCCTGCAAAATTGTGGAATCGATGTGGACTCGTTCATACGGTCATCCGAATGAGCTCTAATAGAGGGGAATCCTCTGGTTCCGGATCCTCATCTCTTGGCCAGTACAGGAAATCTTTACAAAGACCACCTTCATCGAGTGTCTATGGTGGTTTCCTAACTCTGCCCCAATGGCACATCCCATGGGAAAGAATAGTTAGGCATGATGGTTTTAAACATGCCTGACACTGTCCCTCAAGGTACACAGGCCGCTACCAGATTGATTTAACGCACATGTGCAGTTTACAAAGCATGCATGTGAATGGGGTGGGGTTGATTTGACTAGTAGACTAGTGGCAGAAGTTGTTCCATACCATACCTGTTAGTGATGGGATTGCCCCGAATGCCGAAAAATGGATTCTAAGGCCAAGGATCAGACCAATTAACAGGAGAGAACGTTCTTGCAAACTTTGTCCCTGTAAAGGTTGCCCACTAACAAACAAATGCAATTTGTCGTGTGATTGCATATTTAATGTGGCCTAAAATCATAATTTCTCAACAGAACATCACCTTGTCCAAACATGCAAATTGAATAGGGAATGAATGATCATACTAATGATCCTTTGTCCTCCATTCATTTTACATCAGGCTATGTAAAAGGCACTTTAAATGAATGCTGATAAACATTATGCAAGTCATTATTGGCCTGGCATCACCGTGTGTAACAGGTACATAAAGGGGTTATCGTCAGGATAAGTCATCAATATCAGATTGGGGGCGTGAGTCCGACTCCTGGCACCAGGAGATTGTTTGAAGAGATTGCAGAGCTTGTAGAAGAGCTGCATTCTCTTCATTGCTTGTCGTCAACATTGCATACGGCGGAGCAGTGTAATTACAACTTTTCCTTCCTTGTCACTTGAATGAGCTGTAATTATACTGTCCTGGTAAACAGGGAATATAATGTAGCGCTTGTATATTCGTCACTGAGGTATGAAGATATGAAAGGTATATTTCTTTAGCGTTTATCCTAGGGGATAAGCAGGAATAGATTTTTCTAGAAATTGCTGACATATCTATCCTAATTCCCATAAAAAGTGTATACTTAAACACCAGATGTCTTCTAGATAGCATTGTAGGCAAGTGGGGCACTGAACCTCATTTCAAGGAGAACAGAGCACAATGGCAATAAAATATATGGCACAAATTTTTGTGCCATAATAATATTTGAGATATGTATGTATGTACTGTATGTCGACTCTTTTGTAGCAGCGGCACAGTGTAATTACAAATGCTCCCTCCCATTGTAGCGCTGCCACTACAAAGGAGTCGGTTCGCAAGTATACTTTGTAGAGGAAGTGGCTCTAACATGAGCACCAGGACCCCTTCAAACAGCTGATCAGCAGGGGTGCCGGGAGTTGGACTCCTGCCAATCTGATTTTAAACTCTCATGTAGGTAAATAGGTGGTGAAGCTCCCCAGTAGTGGAGAATGCAGAGAAGTCTCCCTTCTATTCTCCCTATAATCAAGTCCTGTATATTCTATCGGAACGAACGACTGGAACCAGAAGACCCCTCCTGCACCACATCTCTACTGGAAACAATACAGGCTGTTTACGAAAATGTAGAGATTGATTCAGATGTTGAAGTGGCTAAGGGCCCTTTCACACGACCGTATGCCCTCTGAGACATACGGTCCGTGAGTGGGCCATATGTCCCGGAGAGGCATCGATCGTGCGCACGGGAGCGCACAGCATCATTGATTACAATGATGCTGTGCACGTCGGGCCGCCCGCGGGGCTATTGTCCCGCACTCATAAAATCATATTCCCGTGCGCACGATCGATGCAGCTCCGGGACATATGGCCCACTCACGGACCATATGTCTCGGGGGCATAAGGTCGTGTGAAAGGGCCCTAAAGCTACTTTCACACTAGCAGCAGGAATCAGCAAAAAGTCTCCATCACAACCATCTCCATCTGTTATGAACGGATCCGGTTGTATTATCTTTAAATTAGCCAAGACGGATCCGTCATGAACTCCATTGAAAGTCAATGGGGGACGGATCCATTTTCTATTGTGTCAGATTATGTCAGAGAAAACGGATCCAATTGACTTGCATTGGGGGTCATGACGGATCTGTCTTCCTCCGCATCCCATGACGGAAAGTAAAATCAGCTTGCCGCGGTTTGCTCTCCAGTATGGAAACGCTACAAAATGGAACATAATGCATTTTGGAGCACTCTGTTCTGTTCAGTTACGTTTTGTCCCCATTGACAATGTATGGGAACAAAACGGATGCTTTTTTTCCGGTATTGAGCCCCTATGATGAAACTCAATACCGGAAAATGTAAACAATAGTGTGAAAGTAGCCTAAAACAGTAACATTGGAATGTCAGAAAATCAGTTATCATTTTTTGAGATACGTTAAAATATCTAATCCCCGGGTGCATAGCTGTGACTGTAACAGTCTGCTGAAAGGAATATGGTTACACGGATTATGACATGAAACAATGAATCACATACCGTAATCCTGCAACACAGAGAGAACATTGTGAATGTTTGCAGCTATTAGCAGTTTACTAAACTGTAACTATGTGATCATCTTAGTTCAATGCCTCTGTTCATAGTTGCTCATGTGAATCTTAAAAAATATATCTCGAAATGATTGCTCAAGTAGTTGACGATGTGGGCTGGTTGTAGTCAAAATAAGGTACAGAGCCCCTTACGTGCTTATTGGTAAAGTACATCTAGTACTAGTAAAATAAAACCGCATATGTAAGTGGATTTAACTGGTACTAGAAGTGCAGAAAGATCATATGTTTTGCATTGAGTTTGCATTATATTTGCTGCAGACTGGAATGATAGACAGCAAGGGATAGATTAGTTAGATGAGTGTATCAAGCATGGTATTTTCTTCCCTTCCCATAAATACCGTACTTTAATTTGTTACTTCTGTTCCTTTTTGGCTGTGTTCACATCACATTATGGTCTTATACTTATCATATATACTGGGAGATTTAAAAAAATACTAACTTTTGTATAATAATCACTCTTTGCTCGGTGCGTGAAAGAAGTTGTTACCAGAAGAAAAGCCAAATCCAGAATAAAATATCCAAATCATTTTTTTCTCAAGTAGTCTGAATGGTTACTAATTTGGGGATCTGATAATTATGCAGCAGAATAACAGTTTGACCATCTAGCTAATATTGAGTATAAAGCTCTTTGCACATTATTATTTTAGATTATTTTTTCAGACAATCCAGAATCATACTTGGAGAACAGTACAGTATTATCTATAGCAAACCACTTACTTGGTCAACCTTAGTTTTGCAGCCAGTCACAATAGTCTGTGCCCTGTGTCACTTGTATTTGTGACTACATAACGTGCATAATTATAGCTGTTGAAATGGTTAATAATTTTTTTTTTTTAGGAAAAGAAGGAGACAGTTGCATTTCCTCCAATCAGCAGAACTCCCCCTGCAGTGATATCACACACTTTAAGGGTAAGTAATAAAATAACGAATGCACATCCCCACATATTGTACATACCTTGTTATGTCTTGCATAGAACCCAGCACATCTATTATGGGTAAAATAACATAAATTACTAGAAATGATGGATGGACCTAGAAGAAATGTCTACACTGACACTATGAGTACTAGTTTTATACCTGCAGGGCACAGGCACGTCAAGGGTAGTACATTTATATAGGTAACACAGTTACATAGGTTGAAAAAAGACAGGTCCATCAAGTCTAACCTTTCTCATATCAAGTGTGCAACATTAATGATTACATTAAGTATAATCAATGCCATCTGCTATTAGATAAGTATCTAGACCTTTTTTGAATGCTGACATAGTATCTGCC
Source organism: Rhinella marina (assembly GCA_900303285.1). NCBI lineage: Eukaryota > Metazoa > Chordata > Amphibia > Anura > Bufonidae > Rhinella > Rhinella marina. The sequence goes on from ONZH01027993.1 coordinate 44,155, forward strand.
TTTACTACCTCTTAGGGTACAGCGTTCCACAACTTCACTTCTCTAACTGTAAAAAATCCTTTCCTATATAAATGTCTACAGCTCCTTTCCCTCTCATGTAATTATGTTCACTAGTCCTTTGTAAAGTCCTTGGAACAAATAAATCATGTGCCAGTTCTTTGTATTGACCGCACATATATTATACATATATTCATGCATATATACCTTCACTTCCAAACTGAACATCTTATTATAAGATAGACCCCTCAATCCATGTAATAATCTGGTCACCTACCTTTGAATCCTCTCTAGCTCTCCTATATCCTTTCTAAAACACAAAGCCCAAAATAGGATGAGGTCTCATAAGGGATGTATAGAGGGGTAATATTACATTGGAATTAATCTATTCCAAAAATCTTATTTACTCTTTCTATTGTTCAGTTCTCTACAGTTGTAAGCCATCAAATGCATTAAAGAATTTGTATCGAATTTACAAGTTATCCTATATCCAAAGGTTATAGGATAACTGATAGGTGGGGGTCTGACCACTGCCACCCCCATCGATCTTGTCAATGCAATTTAGGATAAGTCCCAAAATAGGACTTAATACTCAGTTGTCTGTGGTGTTCAAATTATGCTAAATTTCACCCTTCATGGTAAGAGGGTGCGGCCGCAGCACAAGAAATGCACGTCCAGTCGTCTCATTGCTGATCATGCATATTTCTCCTGGTTACACCCATAGAGCTAACTTTATTAGAAATACATGATGGTGTAATCACACACCCCTTTGTTATCAATTGTAATATATCCAATCACAATCATACAAGTATACATTTAACATCAAATCAAATCAAAAGAATGATGATGGTAGCCGCCCAATGCTAATGAGGACACGTACACATTACTTCATCTATCTGGGAAATTCCATATGCATATATTAACTTCTGCTAAGTTCCTCTTTTCCTATAGACATATCAAGTGATTATGAGTCATTATTATTTACTTTAATGGAGATTAATACAGAAAATGGAGACTATTTAATAATGAAATACAATATAGCAAAATTGTGTTCACCAACTAACTAAATTTCTTTAACAATCTGGAGAACAGAGGTTCTGTTCCCCCTATCCCCCAGTGCGGCAGGTCAGGCATGAGCCCCGCTTGCTGAAGTGAGACAACCCCTTTAAGGTCTATGAGTGACAAATTTAAAAAAATTATCCAGACTGTTATCAGTTCACATCTGCATCAAAGGATTCTTTAGTAGGATCTGTCTCAATTCCGTTAAAAATATGGGGTAAAATAACACAGAATACTGCGCTATTGTGTTTGGTAATATGCTGGACTCTGAAATGGAAACCTGATGGACCATCCAACCCCATCAGTCTTGATTATTTGCTGGATCTGGCACTTACATTATTCTAGGATAACGGAAATCATTATCGCCGATGTGAACACAGTCTTAGTCTGGATTAACATACTGTATCAGTTGCACAAGTTGTGACGTTTGGCATGCTTCTTGGGGGCTGTTCACATCTCGTTTTTGTTACACATGAGGCAGATACCTTTGTAAACAGTAAAATGTGTTGAAATGCTTTTTTTGATATTCCCATAGACAATCATTGGGCAAAAATAGTTCAAAAGGGCATAGTTCTGACTCCATTTTCCATTGTTTATGTTGGTGTCCTTTTTTAAGGACGGAATAATGTAGCATACCAGACTTTTCTGTGCTGCATTGTAGTCATTGAGAGAAAGATAGAAACGTAAGACATTATGTTTATCCGTGAACAGTATTTATTTTTTTTTCAGATGATGCCTTCAAATTTTCAAATCTTTGCTTAAAAACAGAAAGGTTTCACAAAAAAAACCTTTTTTTTAAAGTGGACAAAAATGTATTCAAATGTATGCACATCCATGAAACGTAAACGTTAAAAAAAAGAAACAACCACAAAACTACATACATTTGGATACATTTTTTAATGTACATCTAGCTTATACATTAGGCCTTTATTTCCATGTGCGGGACAGCTCTCCACCAGGCTGTCTCGGCCGTGGCTATAACATTAGTGTGAAACTAACCTTAAACATACAGCAAAAATGACATGTGAACAGCCTCTTACACTAACCAGCTTTTAAAGGGAGTCTGTCACCTAATTTTCACCAATATAACTAAGAGCACTGCCCCACAGAAGATTGCAGACACACCCCAGACATACCTATGTGCACTTTGTGTCTGTATTATATGTCCAGGAAAAGCACTTTTATTCTGCTGGAAAACAGCTCACAAGTGCCCAGCTGAAAGTGAAACTAAAAACAGCTTTCTCTCCTGACTCGATTTCTAACAGCTATATCTTCTGATATAGTGGATATAATGCTATGGTTCTGGTATCGTTTGAAAGGTTGGAATGCCAGCTTTCAAACAAGATCAGATTTATATTTCTAGTTGCTACCAATTCTCAAGATATGAGCAACTAAATCAGCCCTCCCCTCTTTAGTCTGGTTTGCTTTGGGCACTTGCAGCAGCAGAGCCGGGCACTTAGGAGCTGTTTTCCTGCAGAATGAAAGTGATTTTCCTGGACATGTAATACAGACACACAGTGCACACAGGTATGTCTGGGATGTGTCTGCAATCTTCTGTGGGGCAGTGCTCTTAGTTATATTGGTGAAAAACAGGTGACAGACTCCCTTTAACCACACTGATATATGTCTCACTTGTTCTTTTACAGAGAAGCAGCTGGTCCGGGCAAGGAACTAGATCCGTCCAGGACCTATTCTTCTCTACGCAGCTCTCTGACCCACAGAGGTCACTCAACAGACATCTCAGCCTGAAGGATGTTGGCGTAAGTGCACACGAGCTATCACTTATCCTGATTGAACTGTAAATTTTAATTACTAAATATTAGATTTTAATATTTAAAACTGTATAGGTAGATATCATGTGTGAGAGAACATTCTGAATGTTCTTCTGATATCCCCAGATGTTCTTCAGATGAATGTACTATACTCTAGCTCAGGGATGGCCAACCTGAGGCTTTCCAGCTGTGGCAAAACTACAACTCCCAGCATGGCCAGACTGCCTACAGCTATCAGCGTACAGCAGGGCATAGTGGGAGCTGTAGTTTTACAACAGCTGGAGAGCCGCAGGTTAGCCATGCCTGCTCTAGCTACCGCTCCTGTATGGAGTGTTGAATGCACTTTGGTTCCAGTGAGAGAGTTCCCAGTGTGAATGGGACATGTAAAATGTAGCCAAAGATTAGGTGATCTTTTTATATGTCTCATTCACACAGACAGCGTTCGGACAATGATTTCCATCAGTGATTTTGAGGCAAAACCAGGTGCAGCTCTAAACACAGAACAGATGGAGCAGATCTTTCCCTTATACCTTATGTCTGTGGAGGCTCCAGTCCTAGTTTTGGCTCACAATCACTGATGGAATTACTGACCAAACACTGACGTGTGAATGAGGCTTTAGGCTCTGTTCACATCTGCACAGATATTTCCTGTATTCTGTTCCATCAGACAAACAGAATTTTTTTTATCCCCGTTTGTTTAAATGGCTGATTTTGAGCCTCAGTTATGCTCAGTTTGTGTCCGCTCCATTTTGCTGTTTTTGGAGGTCCTTCCCGATGGATTTCCTTTCCAGAAAAAAATAATGGTTTTATGATGGAATGGAGCGTTCCTTTTTTTAACATTATAGTCAATGGATGAAACAGAATGGAACAGAATAACAGGAAAATAACTGCAGATGTGAACAAGCCCTAAGCAAGTCTTATATTTTACTTGAGATTTATATATTGATTTGTGGTACAAAAGCTCTAACTAATCTCTGCAATACTAAGCACAGCCACAATACACTGAATGGCGCTGTAGTATCCTGTGAGGAGGCCACAGCCTCTTCAAACAGCTGTCCGACCTCCACTGATCACATGACCTATCCTGAGAATAGGTAATTCTTCTCCCAGAAAACCCCTTTAATGGAAAATGCCAGTATGTACTAAAACAGACAAGTCAAGGTTTATAATTTAGATAAAAGCTTTTCCAATATTTTTCACATTCAGTAACTGGAGAATACATTTCTGTGTCCCTGGCCGATCATTGTTTGGTTAGCTCTGAATTGTTCTAGAGAACAAGGGAAGCCTTCATCCTGATTAATCTGTTTTGGATCACACTTCAGTTTTAAGATGTCAAATCAAAGTTAAGAGACTTCCTGAAACATTTGTCAAGAGATGAAAATCTTTATCATTGAGTTAGTTCCTGAGACCCAGCCAAAACAGTGCTAAGTGGAAATCGACAGCCCTTAGGTCTAAACTGGAAAATGTACGTTACACAACTATCTGAGTGTAACTGGACACAATAGCAAACATAACATAGCTATGAGAGATGGCACCTAATGCATGACTGACAGCAACGGAAGAATATCATCATTCATAGTCTGTATACAAGACTTAAATAATCTGTCATGTGTCATCCAAATTCCACAAGCTTTCTTTATGAGCTTAAAGGATTTGTGTCCAGATTAAAATGTATCCCTTATCCACAGGATAGGGGATATGATTCTGATTGGTAGGGGTCCAACCACTGGGAATCCCACCCTGAGAGAAGAGGTCCTATGTCTGCTGATATGAATGGAGCGGCAGTCTAGTATGTACGCTGTCACTCCATACATCTCTATGGCAGTAGAGATGACTGGAGCTGCACCCCTGTTCTCATGATTACTGGGGGTCCCAGAGGATAGACTCTCACGATCAGACTCTTATCTCCTATCCTCCAGATGAAGGAGTGAAGAGAATATGTCCATGGTTTCCAACCAGAGTTTTTCTTTTTTATGGACAGCCGACATTTTTTATGGACATATTGAAAAACCATAATAAATGGTAAAGATTACAAGTAATACAGGTCAATAGATCAATATACTGATAAGAGCTCATTACCAGCATTTATTGAGAGCTGTAAAATTATTCTAATTACCACCAAAATAATCTAGTCAAGTGCCAACAGGGTCAGCCCTGCCAAGTATTATACTTAGTTCAATAGGGTTAATTCTGCTGACATATGCTCTTTAGAGGGGTTTTCTGAGACTTACTTAATCCTCTGGATAGGCTGTAAGTATCTGATTGGTGGAGCTGTGACACTCTTTCAGTTTTCCCTTGGCGGAGTGACGACATGTTCATCGGTCACATGGCCTATGTGCAGCTCAGCCCCATAGAAGTAAATGGGGCTGGGAGAATTTTTTTAAATATACATTTGATGTAAGTATGTCTTTAATGATATCTTTGGTTTAGTTGGAAGATTGCCACTGGAATGTTCCTTATAAGAAAATAAGTGGAGAGACCAGCATGCAGATCAAGGCACATTTAAAGGTAATCACTATTCAGACCTATGGTCTAGGACTTGCTAAATGATTAATAGTTTTCAATGCACAGTATATTCCCTGTTTACCCCATGAGGTTTGGTTGGACACCAGCATTCTTGATTATAGGTTCCCTAGTATTTTCCTCCTCTGGGATTACTTTCAAAATAAGGCTACTTTCAAACTTGCGTTTGCAGGATTCGTTTGTGAGATCCGTCACAGGCTCTCATAAACGGTCCTAAACTGATCAGTTTTGTCCTAATGAATTCTGAATGGAAAAGGATCCGTTCAGAATGCATCAGTTTTGGTTCAGTTTGCTTCAGTTCAGTCTCCATTCTGTTTTGGAGGCGGACACTAAAACGCTGCTTGCTGCGTTTTGGTGTCCGCATGAAGAAACTGATGCAAACGGATCCGTCATGACTTTCAATGTAAGTCAATGGGGACAGATCCGTTTTGTCTGACACAATAGAAAACGGATCCGTCCTCCATTGACTTTCAATGGAGTTCAAGACAGATCCGTCTTTGCTATGTAAAAGATATTACAAACGGATCCGTTCAGAACGGATGCAGACAGTTGTATTATCATGACGGATCAGTTTGTGAGAGCCTGGACGGATCTCACAAACGGATCCTGCAAACGCAAGTGTGCAAGTAGCCTTAGTCTTAAAATGGGAAAAATCTATTAAAGATATGACTGTTACGTGGCTTGTACCCTAGTATTAACTGCCACGTGATATGATTTTTATTATTGCGCCAAATTTCAGTAGTGTTATATCTGTGAAGCCTGTCTAGAATAGTATATTATATCGATATACTATAGCTGCCACTAGGTGGCGGGGCACATCATCTCCTTCTGCATTCTAAAATACTAAAGAGGGCACATCTGTCCCCTGCCTTCAGTGCTGGGCATCACTATACAAAAGCTATAGATTATGTGCAGCTGTTTTCCCCATAAAATAACGATACCTCCACACATTTCTCAGTGGGATAACATAACAGGAACAGCACAATGCTGAGTTATTAGAAAAGATGCTCTAGAATTGTCATATTATAGGGAATATAATTCTTTATTAAAGCAGACTTGTCATGAGAGGTGACAGCAAGTCCTCTTTAAAGGGAATTTCCAGTTTTAGGCTACATTCACATGATCGTATGTTCGGTCTGTGTTGGATCCACATTTTTTGCGAATCGCATGTGGACCCCTTCATTTATATGCTGTCACAAAAAGTGCAGACAGCACACGGATGTCATCCAACTGAGCAGCAGAGATCAGGGCCATGTGTCTAAAGAGTCACAACCTCTGAATGTTACAACAATGTATTCATTCACACAAACATATATCATGAAAATGGTGAGGAACTGAAGCGCAGAGTATATTAAAAGCTTATACAGTGATTAAAGGGGTTGTCCAGGTTCAGAGTTGAACCCAGACATACCCATATTTCACCCAGGCAGCCCCCCTGTTATGAGCATGCTTCGATACACTCCCTCGCCCTGCAATGGATCAAGGGCGAGGGCTTTGTTTATATTATTACAGTGCTAGGCGGAGGTTTCCGTCAAGCGGTGTATTTGATGACGTCACTGGCTCTGATGTGCGGGCTTTAGCGCTATCCTAGATGTTTTACAGGCTAGGGTAGCGCTAAAGCAAGCCCATTAGAGCCGGTAACATCACCAGGCTCACTGCTGTATAAAAAATAACAGAACTTATACTCACCAATCCCCCAGCGCTTGTGTCAATGTGACAGGAAATAGCTGGGACTCTCACTGGCTGAGGAGGATCATTGCTGCGGTCAGCACTGGCCAACTGGCATTGACAGCCATTTCCTGTTGTGTTAAGGCAGTAGACGGAAGTGGAGATCAGCAGGAATCCCCTGCACCCAGCAACAGTGGGGGATTGGTGAGGTGAGCACAAGTGCTGATATTTTTTGCAGCATGTGCAGCCTATGGAAACATTTTTTTGTGCTAGAGTACCCCATTAATGCTACTATGCAGTATTAAAAAGCCATATATAGTTAATTTCAGTATTCGTGCGCTGATGTAAGCTAGTTCTTGTTTCCTGGCACTCAGAAATTGCTTCAAGTTGGTCAATGTGGTTGGATGAAAAGGTTCTTTCTTGTATGAAAGACAGTGATCCGGTCTTTCATGTGAACTGTTTTTCAATTGAACATGTTTACTTGAAATCAACTAGATTTCTAAGGGAGAGTTCACATCACCGTTATTTTTCTGTTCTACTGATCAGTCAGAAGCGCTGAAGAAAAAAAAAAACAGGATCCTGTAAAAATGGATCCTTTGCATCAGTTATGCACATTTGGCATTCGTGTTAGCCATTCGCATCAGAGATCAGTTTTTAGACAGAAAAAAGGCCTGCATGCAGTACTTTTTTTCCGTCTTAAAAAATGGATCTCAGATGGAAAAGGCTCGAATGGATGCCAAATATGCATAACTGATGCAAGGGATCCATTTTTATTTTTACAGGATCCTGTTTTTAAATTTGTTCTGACGGATCAAAAAAACAGAAAAATAACAGTGATGTGAACTCTCCCTAAAATAAAACCCCAAGGGGCATGTGGTTCAAATGAGTGATGGGAATACCTTTGTTCCATTGATCAGTGGGAGTCAAGACACCACTTGAAAAAGTCTCTGTGGCCCTTCATATTTAAAGGACATCTGTGAGCAGATTTGTACCTATGACACTGGCTGACCTGTTAGATGTGCACTTGGCAGCTGAAGGCATCTGGGTTGGTCCTATGTTCATAAGTGCCTGCATTGCTGAGAAAAAGACAGACAGACAGATGCCCTTTAATACTACTGCATGTTGACCATTGATAATGTGTGATCACCAGATCCTTTACTGATGGAATTATTCCCTTGTTCTAGAATAACCTCTATCATCGGAGAGTCAAAAGAGTCAATAATGAGACAGACTTAGGAGAGGAAAATCAGTACATTCTGGAGAGCACAGAGTCCTTTCTCTTAAAGGTAATGTCATATTTTCCTTTAATTGCTGCTATGCAGTATTAAAAAAGCCATATATAGTGGATTTCAGTATTCGTGCGCTGATGTAAATTAGTTCTTGTTTCCAGGCACTCAGAAATTGCGTCATCTAGGTACAATTATATAAAAGATTAGAGAAGATATTGTATCTACATGTGATTGGAGTGATGGGAATCAACGTCATCAACACACAAATATTAAACAATTTATAATAATGTATCATTATTATTAGTGTAGAGCAAAGCAAAGCATACAAAGCGGAATTCAGTCTGAAGTTTAGGAAAACTTTGACTTCCTCACGCTTCATGGTAAGAAATCAGTTTTTCCTAAAAAAACTGATTCGTCCACTGTGATGTAAAGCCATATAAAACCCTCATCCCATGCAGTCTCCGTCATTGTCCTGTGAGCTGAGCGTAGGGAAAGACTCATGCAATAGGGACAGTGTTGCTGAAAATGATTAATACAAGAATTCAATACCAATAAGATGGAACCCTTTTTTATTCCAGTGCCTAGCGTGCCAACCCATACCATACAGTCTGTACCCCTTATGGGGACCAAGGTTTAAAAATGACCCTCCTCATCTTTTGCTGGCTTTACTTCCTAGAAAAGTCACCAAGATGCAGAGAGAGCAGGAGCTGGATGTTCCTGATGATATATTCTCATCGATATTAGATGATGTGGAAAAGGAGGAAAAGCAGATGGCAGAAGAAGGGCTCCCACCTGTAGAGCAGGAGAGCTCTGGGGTTGGAGCAGTGGGTATGCCAGAGCTGATTAATATTCTGTGTTTCCTGTCAACCTGCAGCAGATTGCAGGACAGAACAGCAATAATATGCATATTGTGCCCCCAACCTAACCAGCCAAACCCCATACCAGCAACAACCCCTGTTTAAAGGTGCATTAACTGTGCTACACTGCCATTAACAATGAAGAAGGACTATACAGTGTGGTCTTCATTATTAAATGAAAGGAGCTTCTGGCTAATCGGCTGTGGGGTTCTTCACTGTAGCATGGCTGCAACCTGTCTGCAACACAGCCACCCCATGTGCCGTATCCTAAGGCAGAGTGGCCTGTATATACCTGATTTATAGTAATTCGCGACAAATTAATTCATAATTAACCAAATGTCTTGGGTAACTTCGGTGAAGCTGCCAAACCAAATTTTTCAAAGCTTTGATCATCTCTGAATTATTATTATTACTTACTCATAAGATAATAGCATTAATGAATTCATATTAATACTGCACTGGAATTCATAATGGCTGGAGAAAAATACTGTTTTGTCTAGCATAAAACACTTTATAATATTCCTGGACTCAAATCTCATTTTTATGAGATCACACTTTTGTAGTAAAGTTAAATCTTCTTTATTACCTCTGTAGTCTCGGCAGAAAACAGCTGGGGAGGGTGACAGTCTGGCTGAACAGAGATCTCCCTCTACTCTACTGGATGAAGACATGGAAACTAACAGAAAAATTCAGACTGGAGCATGGACTCTATCAACATATGATACTACACAAGCAGAAGATACAAACCCTGAGCCATTACAGGAAGGGGGGCTGTTGAATGGAAATGCTTCAAGTGCAGATGCTGAGCATTTCTTCAGTGGAAATGGCACATGGAATGAGTTTGGTTTAAAGGAAAAACCATCTGGAGATATCCAAAGTAGATATGTAGATGACACTGAAGATGATGACTTTGAGAGGTTCTCTGATGCTGAGCGCAAGATAATTCAAGGATACATAAATATACAGTATACATCAAGGAAGAAAGTTTTCATGGTGTATATCTGCGGAGGATACCAAGGTGATGGTAGCTTAATTATCCAAATATTGCTGTAATAGAAATAAATTATCCATTTAAAGAGCTTTCACATAAAATCATTAGAAAATGCAGGTCCATGCTACCCTGAGAAGTTCTTGAAAATTCAATTATGGTCATCAATACAACTCAGAGTAGATAGAAGGGATGGAAAAGCCAGAAGGGTTGTATCATTGCATAACTTGGCAGGCCTGCTATTTGGTAAGATGGAAGACCTGGGTGAAAACCACAATCTGAGATTTTTTTTCTTACATTAGATTCCTACCCAGAAAGAAATGCGTTGTTTGTCAAGTGTTATCCAGATCTCTACATCTACTTCAAGGAAAGAGGCATTGAGTTTCGTATGTTTGATCTGAGGTGGGGGTTGAAGGATGGCATCAGCAATGACCATGTTATGCCTGCTCTACATCTTAAGACCCTTCAAGAATGCCAGGATGCAGGACACACAGCATTTTTTGTAAGTCTACCATGAGGTGGAAGACAGGTACCTTAAATAATGCTAACTTGGCACACCCCTTCTACTGTGATCATCATCTCTAGACAGTCTGTGTTTAATAGTCATTTAACCTTGCTTGTTCACATTTAGTGCTTTGTAGGACAGAAATGTGATCAGATGACTATCCCGGCTATTTTAGCTAAAGAAACATTTGAAGGCATCAAATCCTTGTTGGAAACGATGAAGGCAACAGCAGCTCAGAAGGTTCTTGGTGCAACAGGGTTTACAGGAACAGATGACTCCTCTGTGAAAGATGGGAGAACAAATGAATCAGACTATCAGCAGGATGCTGCAGAGGAGAAGTCAACACATTCAGATACGGAAGACGCTCTTCAAGATCCTGATGACAAGAACATGTTTGAGCCAACTCACAAAAAAATGTCACTGAAATATGACAGAGATCTAGCACTTCTTACACAGTGGTTTCAACTGGATGAGAACTGCGTGCCAAGTGTATACAGACTTCAAGCCATCAGGTAAATGTTCTTTAAATTTATGACTTAATGTAGTATAATGGTAATCGTATGCAAGAACGCAAGGGTTTAAATCTGCCCACACATACTAATGTCAACTTTAGGACTCTTCACTCTCCCCTCCGTCCAGCTACCATCCTGTTGTGATCCTCTGTTTTATAAGGTAAGTAAAGGATCACATAATGGCTAGAAGATTTTTGAACTGTCTGTAGGATTGTTTTCTGATTTTCAGAAATGCTTTATATCTGGACATACACATAGTATTACAGTGATGTCGACAACTTAAAGGGGTTATCCCACAAATTAAAAAATAATTTAAAAAAAATTCTAGAGAAACATATGTGATTATTTTAACTATATTAGTTTAATAATCTCCACCCATTCACCTTATTTTAGCTATATTCAACCCATCTGCAGCTCTTTTTTACATTAAGTAGGTGGGCAGTAGCTTGTCCCATGTGACAATCCTCGACCTGTATCCTAGGGGAGCATTGCAGTCAGCTCTTGTTAACTCCTTCCTCCCTGGCATAGAAAATATTCCCTTACACACAGCTTCAGTGAGTCCACTAATAAATAGCACTATGGTATGCAATACTTCTCCCTCCCCAATTTCCTTCTCTACTGTCATGAGAGATATAGTGATATATTTCTAATATAGTACTAAGTACTACTTCATAGAACCTAATGAATGAAAGATGTCTAATCCGCTTCACCCACTGTCTTGCTCCCCATTCTAGTGATCTAGATGCCAGTGATGCAGACCCACCTCCAGTTCTCTGTACCCTCTCAGCAGGGTAGCTCTGTCCCTCAATGCAGGCTGTGGCTTGCTTGCCAGCTAAGCCTCTCTCACTCTGCCTGCACTAATCTTCATCAGCCTATGGCTGGCCACCTTGGGATATTTAAGGCATCTTCCACAGTGGAAGGGTGCCTGAGCAATGAAGTTCCTAGTCGCTACCTCGTCCTATCCCTGAGTACGATTGTGTCTGAACTCTAGGTGCTCCTCAAAAGGGTCTCCAGACTACTCCAAGAGGTAGAGGCCTGGTGTTTCCCCTGCAGTGAAATCCAGATCTCTGCATAGGGTTTAAAGGGTGAAAACCAGGGGGCTGCCCTTAAGAGTAGCCCCAAGTTAAATTTGTTCAATTGACACAGTGGTTACACACCCACTGCAGTGACTATGCTTGCACTGAGAAGTGGAAGGGACCAGGGATGCTAATGAGTATGTTTGTCCACCACTGATTGCAGGAGAAGGTGAACCAGAAGGATAAACAGCACTGGGCATTACCAGAGAAAAGTATTACTATGCAATAACGGAATCATACTGACATAAAGCTGTCAGTATGATTCTGTTACAGAAAGGTCACACAGAGGCACACAGCATTATCAATCATGATGCTGTGCACATCTGTAGCCCAGACTGCATGATCTCCCTCTCACAAGGAGTGTGATTCCTGCAAGGGACACACTTATGTGAAAGAGCACTTATTCACACATCAGTGTTTTGGTCAGTGGTTTCCATCAGTGATTGTGAGGCCAAACTCAGGCGTGAAGCCTACAGAGACATAAGGTATAAGGGAAAGATCTGCACCTGTTCTGTGTTTAGAGTCACGTCTGCTTTTGGCTCACAATCACTGATGGAAATCACTGACCAAAACACTGACATGTGAATTAAGCTACTTTCACACTGGCGGTAGCAGGGTCCCCTGCCAGAACAGCCTGCCGGATCCGTGTTAACGCCAGAAGTCTGCTCCGGCTGCAGCATGGCAAACAGGCGGCTGGACAAAAACCTACAGCACCCACCAGAACACCCACCGGAACAACCTGCCGGAGCCCCGTGCCGCAGGTGTGAAAGGGGCCTAAGGCCGCTTTCACACAGTCAGTGTTTGATCAGTGATTTCCATCGGTGTTTGGAGCCAAAACCAGGTGTGGAGGCTACACAGAGATAAGGTATAATGGACATATTTGCACCTGTTCTGTGTTTTCAACTTGCACCTGTTTTGGCTCACAAACACTGAAAATCACTGATCAAACACTGACTGTGGGAAAGCAGCCTCAGTCAAGTTTAGCTCTCAGCCTCAGAATGTAAACAATGTGCATTTCTATTCATTGACAGCAAAACATAAAAGCTTGAAAATAATGAGAAATTGAAACATAATGTAGAAACCTTCAATCTTTCTATAATAGTATTTTGACATACAGCTGAATGTCAAATGTGTGTTAGCAGCAAAAAGCAGGTGTTTGTTTTGTGTGTAGTTTTGTATTTAGCATCACCCTCTCTTAATGATTTTCTTTGGATAATTTGATCATCATGTCTTATAGTTAGAGTATGGACAAGGACATGAAACTACTAGCCGGCAGGGGTGCACCACCAATGAGGCCAAGTGAGGCGATAGCCTCAGGGGGCAAGACATAGAGACAAGTGGGGCAGTGGCAATATCTCTCTATATTCAACTGAATCACAATACAGTGGTCCCTCAAGATACAATATTAATTGGTTCCAGGACGACCATTGTATGTTGAAACCATTGTAAGTTGTGTAATCGGTTCCAAAGCCCTAAAATATCATCTAAGATAAGAGAAAATGAAGATTTAAGAAAAATAAGCATAACTAAGACATATTAAACAAGTCCTTATATATAATAGTCAGGAATATCTGCTAACTAGCAACTAATCCAGTTATTTTACCAGAGAAGTGGCCTTGATTGGTTGGATCTGAGTCTGAGGCATTGTCTGTTGAGTCTAGTTTCAACTTACGATGGGTCAGAAAAGACCATTGTATGTTGAAAATATTGTATCCTGAGGCCATTCTATGTTGAAGGATCACTGTATACCTTAAATAGTAGGGCTGTAGGGGTTGGGCGTCGTTTCAAATTTTGCCTCAGGCAGCAGAAAGGCTAGGTGCACCCCAGCTATCGGGGAATATATTCAAAATGTTTCCAATAATGTCAGCTACATAAACTGTAAAAGTCATGAAGGTCTGAGATATTTTCTCTAAATACAGCCTGAAAAATGTGAGAAATGATTGGACTGCTTTTCATTGCAGCATGCATTATGGAGATGTATTTAGTAAGGATCCTGTACGCCGTCAACAAGCCAAAAGCAAATGGATTGGTACAATGCAACGACTGTATGATATTCTCCAGGAATATTGTCCTCAGGTGGTGGGTAAAGAAGCGGCTGGGAAGCTCCTAAAATCAGGTAATTAGTAGATTCTTTGTAATTATATGTCCTTTGCTAAATAATGTGTGAATACTTTTAGATTTTGGAAATGACCAGTACAGACCCAGTCATTTACTATATATTTATCTAATGCCAAGCTGAAAAGGTAGCTTCCTCTTCTGTATTTGGATAGCCTTCTTTTTTAGGGCTAGGCCAGGGACTGCCGAAGAATAGCTTTTCTTGCCACGAATTGTTAGCCTACTATGATAGGTGACTGGCTAGTGTACAATCCCATTTGATATTCAGTTCCTAGGTAAGTGTGTGGTCAGCCGGGGTCTTACTGCTGGGGCCTCCACTGATCACAAGAACTGGGACCTGTTCTTCCCATTTTAATCAAGCCACAAACAAACATGCAAGTCCACTGCTGAATTCAGCTATATGGTTCTGCCGGAGATAACCAAGTACAAGCAGAGGTAGCTGAGTATAAATGATCAACTATCTATGGCAGCCCTATAGAGATGAATGTAGTAGCAGCATGCATGTATGGCCACTGCTCCATTCAAACTATGCCACACACTGAGAAGGAGATATCAGGATTAGGTAGGTAAGTAGATGAAGAAAACACAAATAGTTTTGTTTCTAAAAGATTCAGTTTCAGATAGAGAGAGAACATGATATTAGAGACAGTGGACAGTCAGTGGTGTTCTGTAGTACAGCAGGGGTGATGTCATAGGATGGACTGTATAGTTGGGTGTCATCAACATACAGATGGTACTGGAAACCAAGTCTACTGGTAGTCTGTACAATAGTGCTGTGTAGAGTGAAAAGAGGAGGGGACCTAGGACTGAACCCAAACAGCAAGAAGGAGAGGAAGAAGAGCCAGCAAAACACTGAAAGAGCAGCCAGAGATATAGGAAGAAAGCCAAGAGGGAGTGGCATTCTGAGGGCCGATAGTTTGATGTATGCCAAGTAAGAGCTTGTGGTCTATAGTGTCAAATGCGGCATTGGGACCCAACCCAATGAGTAGAGAGTGGTCATTGTTGCATATAGCTATATACTCTTGTCGGTCAGCACTACGGTGGAGCGTTCAGTGCACGTGTCTCAGGGATGGCGCCCAAATTCAAACGTGTAGAAGGAAAAGACCGGCACTCGAGAATATCCTAATATTCTTGATTTATTGTGATAGTCACATAACCGTGACGCGTTTCGGCACAATCCGTGCCTTCATCAGACAGTGTACACACTGTAGACAGTGTATCACAATAAATCAAGAATATTAGGATATTCTCGAGTGCCGGTCTTTTCCTTCTACATGTTGCATATAGCTGTCAGAAGGTCATTTATGTCTTTTGTATAGGCAGTTTCTGTAGAGTGCAGAAACCAGATTATAAAGAGTCAAGGAGAGAGCTTAACCCGGATATATCCCCATTTCCACCCAGGCAGCACTTCTGGCATGAGCATCAGGGCATTTCATGCTCCATTGCTCTCCTTTGCCCTGCGCTGTATCGCTCAGGGCAAGAGATGTTTGTTTATATTTTTAACATTGCTAGCCGGAGGCTTTCATCTACCAGTGTTCACGTTGACATCACCGGCATAGATGGGAGGACTTTAGTGCTACCCTAGCCGTTTTAAAGGCTAGGGCAGCGCTAAAGCCCGCCCTCTATTGCCGGTGACGTCACCGGGCTCACTGCTAGGTGGAAGCCTCCACCTAGGTTTACCCATTGACAGCCCGGTACGTCACCGGATCTCCATTAAAAGCCTTTGCCCTGCCCGATTCAGCGCAGGGCAAAAAAACAGCATCAGAGCATGAAATGCCCTGATGCTCATGTCAGAAGTGCTGCCTGGGTGAAAACAGGGATAACCACTGAGCCCGGGCAAACCCCTTTAACAGAGAGATAGTGGATGAGGTGAGAATAGACCAGGTGCTCAAAGGGTTTAGAGATGGAGGGGAGATTAAAGACAGGTCTATTGTGAAGGATCGGTCAATATTTTCTTTAGAAAAAGGGTTATGACAGAAAATGTTTGAAAAAGAACAGTCAGGGAGAGAGACTGGAGGAGGTGTGAGGGAATAGGGTCAGTAGTGCATGTGGTAGGGCGAGAAGAAGAGAGGAGCCTGGATACTTCATCTTCTGTGATTGGATCAAATGTAGAAGGTGAACCAAAGGAAATGTGGGACAGAAGAGGATTGATGATAATTGAAGATGAGGGAAGGGAATTGATGATACTTGGAGACGTTGAGATAATTTCATACTAGATGTTTTCAATTTTCTCTTCGAAGTAAGAGAACAGATCTTCAACACAGAGGTCTTCAACACATTAGGACTGAGGAGGGAGTGAAAGCGTCAAAGAGTTTTTTTGGGTTATTGGATAGTGAAGAGACGGAGAGAAGAGAGCGGCAGGGGAAGCACACGGAGTGGCTATGTATCTGTAAAATAGTTCTGTAGGGACTCCATGTGCAATTATACCAGTTTACATTCTGAACATATGCAACTTGTAAGACAGCACACAAAGACATGCATTAGCAGTTTAGGTATTTAATTATTTGTCACTACCAAGCAAATATACAGTGTGACATTTCTGATGATGCAGCATCCCCTTTCAGGCAATTAGTGGTATGGGACTAGACTTGCCTGTCTGGGCAACCAAAGTGGTAGAACCTCTGAGCCTGGTGTGTGGAGATGAAGCATTCCAGTGGTGGTGCATCAGAATACTTCGGGCAATTCTACCCCAATACCACTAACTGCTTAAAAAAGGATGCTACGTCATCCAAAAATAAAGACACTTTAAAGATTCTTGGGCAGAGGGATAACAGGGATGTGCACCATAATCATAGGAGTGCTTGTGTAATTTTGGAATGGAAACAACATTTTTGTGTATGTATCTCTATTTAAAGTGGTTCAGAAAGAAATAGACCAGGCGTTTAATGTTGGAGGAAGCCCAGAAGATCACTTTCATTGCTTTAAACGAATCATCAGTGACATTAAATATAACCTGTCCAGCAGTCGAGCGTCTGACTACATTGATGTCCTTCCCGTAAAGGCTGAGATCAATAAGACCCTGTATGATGCCCAGCAGGCACTTATCAAGGGAATTCATCACAGGGTAGGTATCGCAGTTTCGATTCCTTACATGAATATTCATGGACAATCACATGTACATACTGCACCAGGTACAAGTATTTAAAAGAAATTCCTCTGAATTTGGTTTTAATGATGCAGAATTTGAGAATCTGTGAGGAATCATCTCACTTCTACCTTTTGTAAATCTGGACTGTTGTTTTTCAGCTACGTCACACTAACATCTATGAGTACAATGTCAGCTGGGGATGGGAAGGAATAAATCCTGTTAGCAACAGATCTCATGCATACTATCTGGAACGCCTGTGTACTGATTTTCAGAGAAAGGTCATTGGGCACTTCAACAGGTCAGTATAAAAACTACAACATATAGCCTTTACTTATAAAGTAGTACCGGGTCCAATACCCAGGTGTACAGCGTTGGATCATGTCCACTTTATATCATGTGGTAAAGTCTGCATTTATGTGACATAGAGACCAAATGACTAAAAGGTTAAAATCTAAAAGTGATCCACATGATTATCAGCTTTGGAAGCGATGGCCTGCTGTTGGACCTCAAGCGGCAGGTCTAGGTATAATGCCAGAGATTTGCCCACTTTGGTAATTTGGTATTCTAGTTTATACTGTATTTAGTTGGTCATCATGTTAAAGGCTTACAAAAAATTCATATGATAAATTGATAATTGAACATCTTTGACTGCGGCTTGGTCAGTTACTTTTATGTCCAGTCTGTCTCCTTAAAGGGGTTGTTCAGTCTACAGATATTGATGACCTTATCTTCAGGATAGGTCATCAATATCTGTAGCCTGGAAAACCCCTTTAATCATGGATGTTTAGAAGAAACCATTGGAAAATCCAGCTGAAATGTATATTATGACTTACCATGCAGACAACACTGAGGATCCGTGGTTCGGTTGGGTGTTCAGTAAGTGTCCTAGTTGATTTACCACATCTCCATACAGTGCAAAAGCAGTATGGGTTTCTATGTAAAGCTCTGAATTTTCATTAGTAGATTTGAAAGTTGGATCTCCCCTTTATTATTTATCACCATTTCTTTTGGAGCAAAAAAACAAAATGCTGCAGCTAGGTGTTAAATGCAGTCCTATAGGAAATTTTAAAATGTTAGTGTTTTTTCTTTTTTTTAGTAGGAGTGTTTTATGACAGTTGCTCTGGGTCTAACATTTTCAGACATTTTCCAACAGACTTCTCTATTGGAGAAAATCATAAGAAAACATTATTTGACCAATAAATACCACCCCAAAATGCTTGTAATAAACACATGACTTTCATGGTGAAAAGACCTCATATTTATCTGTATCAATGTTCTGCTATTTTTATCAGCCCCAAAGCATTGAGAAATTGTGCAGTGTATAATCAGCCTAGTGATGGCCATATAGCAATAGCCAAAGTAACCAACTTATGTAATATTTGATTGTAGAACATGCCAAGTGCCCAGTGAACCAGAGAAGACTTGGATGAGAAAGAAATTTTTCCGGAATCAGAGAAATGAGGAGATATTAGAGCATGCCACGCACTGCCGTACACTGTGAGTTCTAGCTTCTTGTGCCGAGCAGAAGTTAAAAATATAGGTGAAACAGCTAGTCACAAACCGTATATGAGGTCCATGAACATACTGTAAGTGTGGTCCATGAACATACTGTATATGAGGTCCATAAACATATTACGTGTGATGTGATCTAGTTGGTTTCACACTGGAGAGGCTGTATACAAACAGGGGAATTGGAGAGAGAATGAATGAAATATAGTTGGACAGGATAATCATCTGAGATTATATTTTATAACGTAGAGTCCAGAACTTTCTTGGTCGAGTGTCTACTTTGATACAGCTCCAAGACTGTGTGAAGTCTTCTAACAGACGCCTAGTTGTATTGCATGGACAGCCAAGCAGTGGGAAAAGTTCTCTGATGGCTAAGGTGTCCGCAGCAGCATCACACTGGGTTCCCGGGTAAGTTATTCACATACAATAATATATACCTCGTCTGTTATCTGCTTTACAGTCCCTGCTTTCTGTAATATTTCAGAAAGAACAGTAGTTGAATCTCCAATCCCCAACTCTGTAGGTAGGTGGCATATGTAAAAAAAAAAAAAAAGGGTAAAAAAGAACAGTGCTATTACTCGCAGCCACCAATTCACTTCCAACTGATATTTCAGATGAAAATTAAGGTATGCCATCTCTTCTAATGGTAAGAAAAAACACTGATGGGACAACCCCTGTCCATATGCCCTATTAGGATATATAGATGAGATGGAGAACGTCTATGAGCCTGAGTAAAAAGCTTCCAACAAGCAACAGTACCTTCTCCAGTGGACTGATATATTTGTATACACATGGACAGCCATTCGCCTGAAAGGCCATCAATGTTATATTGCATATCCACTGCAGCTTCTGAAATGTGCAGCCTGTCGCACAATCCCTGAGCAATATCAGCTATCTGACAGGGGTTTTGAGAACTGGAACTGCAGTGATCAGCTGATCGCCACCAGTTCTCATATTGAAGTGATCTCTGTCATGGTATTTGATGGAGTAATAATGATAGCAACCAAAATACACTGTTTAACTACATAAAATATCAGATACTACCCTTTTAATTCTAATGATATTGCACTTACTAGTTTTAAAAAAAGTAGAAATATTGCATGTTGGTACGTGTTATGTCCAATGTCCTTGTGTGACGTGTCTGTAATGAGGTCTTATGTTTACCTCTAATTATCAAAGTTACTGTATATTCAGCATTTTCACTATTTTTTGAATAAACAGGGACCTGAGGGTCGTGACTCGATTTATCGGTGCTACTGGGAACAGCCGACACACTCGCCTACTGCTACAAAACCTGTGCTACCAGATAGCTGATATATATAACCTGAAAACACAGTTCTCTGAGGTACCAGATATGTATAATATGATCACATATTACCATGTATAAGCGGCACTAAAGAGACAATGGTCCACATTTACTAATGTGATTGCACCTACATTCTGGTCTAAATGTGCCAAAATGTGATTCTGTTTGGCGCAAAATTTATTTTAAAATTCTGTCTCAAACTAAGCCAACCAATAGTTCGTATAAAGGGGAACATTTATCAAGACAGGTGGTTTCTGTGCCGGTCGTGGTATTCCTTGCACTGCCGGAGGCCCATTGTCCGGAAGTCTGTCCGCCTAAACAGAAATCTACATTAGCAGGGAGATGATAAATCTTTACAAAGTGTCTATCACTCTCCACATTTATCATCGAGTCTGAGCCTCTGATAATTCTGGTGCAGGTCTAGACAGCCTGGGCACATTTACAAATACCAGAGATTTGACGCTGGTCTTTGCTTTCCTTTGATCTGCCGGAGGATTGACCTAATCTATGACGAGGTAGTCGTGTGCCGGGTGGAAAAACTACACTAGTCCCAGGCTGGTGTCGTTCTTAGCCAACATGTATGCCTGTTTCCAGGCATACATGTTAGTAAATTTGCTGGGGCTGAAGACCAAGCCCTGGCACTGCCCTGACATGCCCTCACTCCACCCCCGTCCCATCCAACTGTCTATATAATTTTCTATAACGGCTGTGCAACTTAATATTGTCACACTGCTGGTCAAAAAGGGGACTTGTGAGTATTTTTACATCTAAAATAGCCACAAGTCCCTTGATAAATAACCCCCTCTGTCTAAGTTTCTAGCAGCTACAGGATTAGTAGTAAATCTGTCCCAGTAAGGGGCCAATGCATTGGAAAAAGTATTTAAAAACCTTACAGAGATGTACACAAGACTGAATGGTCTCTAACACTGAAACATCTGGCATGTAATGTTAGACTGCAGACTTATGAATTTCTGCATTTATTAAAAATGCTATAACAGTAAGAACAATTTATAATTTACAAACACCAATAATTAATAATAGATAAAACAAAAAAGTAAAAAACAGACAGAATCAACTTGTAAAAGCTGACAAGCTAAAGAGGATAGTAGAGTGTGCCCCAATAGACACAAAGTGCAAATTTTGTGCAAAGAGTGAATAGTGATACCAGCGCATTAAGAAGAGCAAGTCAGTTTTTTTGTGGTTTTCAAGGAATATTCAAAGGGGTTATATGAAATTAGTTCCGTCAATTACATTATTAAAAGTGGTTGCTTCAGAATTTTTAAGGGTTTGTCCAACCAGTGCACTCAGTAACCTTCCGTTGCACTGTCCTTTAAATGACAGCCTAACTAATTACAGTTTCCATTGTATTTCTATAAATGTCTTCAAATCCACAAATGATTCTCCTATATGTGTAAAAAAAATGATAACTGATGTAGTTGCCTAAAGACCCCTTTACAAAGGTGAACCATTCGTTCCTGATAGTCACCTGCGCACCATAGGAGGTGAGAGTTGCATTTATACGCAGCAATCATTATCTGTATGGGGACGAGCGATCACTGCTGCAATCGTCTGTCTCCTGGAGAATCATTGTTTCTGCTCAGTAGATCATTGTTTACAGAGCATGATCTTCTTCCAGAAATTGGAGTCTGCATTAACAATGCTTTCATCTGATTGACGAGTGTTTTCTCTTTCATCTGGTGATCGGAGACACCTTTACACATGGCAATTATTGGCAATGAGCATTCCTAGGAACGCTTCTTCCTGATAATTGTCCTGATAATCAGCCTTTAAGTGGTACAGACAGGGGCGCAACTACCATAGCGGAAGACTATGCGACTGCTTTGGGGCCCAAGGCAAGAGGGGGCCCAGTCTTAGTTGGGATCATCTCCTCTTCTACTGGAGGTGAAAACTTGGTCAGGACTCTACCCTCTAAGGGAACAACTTTTAGCAAATGAGGCTGTGGAAAATGGCCCAAGGGTCATTAAAAAGGATTTAGGCAGAAATTCTTGTGTCCTGTGTGGGGGGCTCTGGTTTGATCCTTGGTATGGGCCCTTACGTCTCTATGTACGCCACTGGGTACAGAATATGTACATATATCAATCTGTTCCTGATAAAACTAGAGTGCAGTTACTAAAAAAGTTCATAGAGCCTGGTTTTATCAGTAATTGTTACTTTTTCTATTCTAAGACTCTCAAAGGATTGATAAATGAGTTCTCAACCATTCTAGAATTGGCTACTGAAGGTAGACCACTCATGGTAATCTTGGATGGTACTGACGAGTTATCAGAAACTGAGGCACATCTGTCCTGGATACCCACAGAGCTGCCTCCACATGTATACTTCATTGTGTCTGTCTCATCAGACTGTGCCTTCTTCAGGCATTTACAGGTAATCACAACTATTTTTCTTAGTGTTTTTATTGCATTAACAGCAGATGTATCTGCCATTATCTGGCAATAGTAAGTAATGGCAATCATAATGTTAATTTTACCATGGCATTCCCTGTGCTATAACTGTAGCTGGTCATAGCCAAATAGCTGCAGGAGAAGGATCAGGTGGACAACAATTATCCCCATCCTTTTTTCACAAATTAAATAATTGGCTTTTTCTATAATCCATATCTATGAAAAAGGTTCTATGTCTATGACTAGTATGATACATGCTGTTGGTATGATTGGTTTGAGCCATTTGGGGGGTTAACGAAAATTCCTATTAACTGTTGGTGATCGTCAAGTCAAAGGACCTACATGTGATATCGCTCATATAGTATCCTTTTATTATGTAGACTACACGACAAACATGACATGCCTGCAATACAACAGTAATAAAATGACAGATTTCCCACTGTTTTCTTAGATGTTTCCATTATATTTTGTTGCAGAAACTTACATTGGAACAGAATATTATTCAGATACCACCATTAAGTTCAGTGGAAATAGATGACATGATTGAGTCTTGGCTGAAGAGAGATTGTCGTAGACTCACTGGGCACCAAAGAAGAGTCCTGATTGAGGCCTGTACCTCATGTCCTCTTCCACTCTATGCAGTTTGCTCATATATGGAGTCACATCAGTGGACATCCTATACCCCTGACAGTGAAATCCTTTTGCATCCTAATATCTCAAAGATTTATTCCTGGCTCCTGTCAAGACTAGAAAAAAAACATGGAGACCAAGTAGTAAAAAAGACCACATCATACATCTCATTGTCCAGAAATGGCATAACACAAGAAGAACTCTTAGACTTGCTGTCGCTTGACCAAGCGGTAATGGATGAAATAAGACAGTACCAGGGAGTGGTAGTGCCAGTTTTTCCAGAAGTACTCTGGATCAAGTTACGTAATGACTTTGGGATCCATTTGGTGGAACAAAGGACAGATGATAGCTATGTCATTAACTGGGCTCACAACCAGTTTAGGTCCGTATGTATGAATAGATATGTGAAGTCAAAGGAGCATCAACTTTCTATCCACTCTGCTTTTACCAATTACTACCTGGAAAGTCAAAGTCGCCATAGACTTAATAAAAGTGATAGTGTCACAGCAATCATGCCGCTGTCATGGGTGGTAAAGCATGAAAACCGTGCTGTCCATGTGTTTAACCTGCGTAAAATCCTTGGAACATCATATCATCTGTTGCAATCTAATCAAATACAACGTCTGGTGACAGAGTGCATATTCAATTATGAGTACCTGCTCCATAAAGCTTGGGCTACCTCCGTGGTGGAAATCCAGGATGACATAAAAGCTGCCATAAATCCTGAGCGGTAAGCCATTTAGTATGGAGGTGAACATGTTTGACAATAAGCAGTTTGTAGTCATGTCTAGAGAGGAGTAAAACTTTGAAAAGTCACCTTCTGCCATTGTTTATGTATCACAAGTATTTGCTGCATGTGAGACCATGAATGCAGTAAAACTAATCTAAATTCTAACATTTTGACCTCCACTGATGGTGCTGTAAAAGAAAATTTTTACCTTGGTGACGAAGAACATTTTTAAAGTTTTTGTTCTCCTAAAGTCATGATATTGCATATGAAATTATACCAGTTTTTCTCCAGAATCTGTTACTATTTCTACAATTATTTCATCTTTTTGAATATGCTTTCTTAATCCATAAATCCATGAATTTTGCTTAATTTTAATATTCATATACAGTAATATTTAATTTTTCTTCAAGCTTCATTACCACTGCCAATACTAAAGGGGTTATCCCATTATTAATGTAAAAATGAATATCATACATAATCTAGTGCATGACAACTTCTTTCTAAGGGTTCGTCTCCACAACCGCAAAATGCAGATCTGCAAAAAATATGGATGACGTCCGTGTGACTTCCATGTTGCATCAGCTTTTTTTTGCGGATCCATTGTAACAATGCCTATTCTTGTACGCAAAACGGACAAGAATAGGACATGGTCTATCTTTTTTGTGGGGCTGCGGAACAGATCCAGGTGCTGGTTTGAAAACTGTAGAATATTTTATGGGGGACAAAACCTTTAAAAGGGGTTATCCCATGACTAATGTAAAAATATGAGATATCATATAGTACATGACAACCTCTTTCTAACAAAGCTAGAACCAGCCCTGTACCTTACATGGGTCCGGATATCTCTCCATTCATTGCTCTGCTAGATTTATATCAAGCTGAGAGCTCAAGGGGAATGTCTTTTGTGCTACATCTCAGGGGGCGTGTCCATGCTCTGCCTGTCACAGCTCAGGAGGCAGTTGAAGGATGAAACTGAGCATGTGCGGCCTTCTCAGTGAGCAGGTCAAAGCAATAAGAAAAAACAAACAGCAGATGGTGCTATACAGATACATTTTATTGAATAACTCAGTGGCTATGCTAAATTTCTAATTGCATGCAATTACAAAAGTATTCAGCTCCAGGCACTGGTTTGAAAACTGTAGAATATTTTTCCTGGGACAACCCCCTTTAAGGTATTTTTACAAAATTTGAAAGTGGTCACCAAAGTATAGTTTGTACTCGTGCAATTGTGTTCCCCACCCACTGGCCATTATTGGATTAGGGAGGCTTTAGAATAGTTGAAGGCTAGTGTAGACTAAGGAGTGCACATGTTAAGCCCCTCCTAAGCTGACCCATACACACAACAGCCATATTTCTTGGTAAAGAATTCTGTGGCACTCGGCCATTGCTATTACACACAAGAACAGCCAGGTGAATCTGACCAAGTGTGGCACCTAAGGCTGAAAAAATTATAGATGGAGTATTCCCTTTAAAGGGCATAAGAACATCATCGATAAGATCCTCTGCTTGAGAACCCCCTCATCTATGACTCAGAACAAAGTCGCTCTGATATAACAGTGCTTCATTTTGGCTCATTGACGGGGATCCCAGATGACAGACCTGATCCATAACTGGGAAACCGTACTCCTAGTTTGGACTGGGGTGTCTAGGGGCCACCAGTGGAATTGATTGTGGGGGCCATCCTTCCGCTCCAAGAAAATATTACCTGTTCATTTTTAGGCTTTATGTACAAGAACGCATGATTTTTCGATGCAATACAATGTGCACAACTATAGCAACATGCAAGACTATATTGTATACTGCACTAATATCAATGTGAGCTTTCCTTGAAGCAATGAAAACCCTTTTAGGTGGGAACTTGGCCTGCCCGTGGCCAGTAGTGATACTGTGTAGGGGAAAAATTTAAGAGGAGATTTATCATCCCTAGATGTCAGAAAATTGGCGTAAAGTAGTTGCACACCCTGGGTTTACAACTTTTTAAAGACCATTTGTGTAGAAATCTTTACCCAAATACCATTTACATGCTGCCCTTTCTGAAAAGGGAGAGTGGCATGGGTGTGGGGGGATCTATCATCATTTACGACAGTTTTCTCATGTAAAAGATAACTGAAATCTACACCAGCTAAGGCTACTTTCACACTAGCGTTTTTAATTTCCGGTATTGAGTTCCGTCATAGGGGCTCAATACCGGAAAAAAACGCTTCAGTTTTGTCCCCATTAATTGTCAATGGGGACAAAACTGAACTGAAGACAACAGAATGCTCCTGAAAGCATTCCGTTCCGTCTTCAGACCGGAGAACAAACCGCAGCATGCTGCAGTTTTCTCTCTGGTCCAGGCATCCGCACCAAGACGGAATGACCCCCAATGCAAGTCAATGGGGACGGATCCGTTTGGTGTGACACACCAGTAATCCGGATCTGTCCTCCATTGACTTGCAATGGGCGGTCATTCCGGATCCGGCTACACATATACAGAAATACATACAGACATACATACATACTCACACATACACACAAACACATACATACTCACATACTCCAAGCAGGGACGCCGGCAGCATGTCTTCACGTGCCTCCTGCGCACAGCTATGACGTTTCCCCACTGCGCCAAAGCAGCTGCTCCGCGGTCACGCTGACCGCGGCATACAGTGGGTTTGCGGCAGCTTAAACAACCCCATAAGGTCCCCGTGCGGCGTTGGGGGGGGCTTATGGTTGCTGTGGCAGCCCCGATGCCTTACATAGGCATCGGGACTGCCAGCTACGGAAGCTCAGAAGATTCAGCCACAGCGCTGGGTCTCCTAGGCAACTGTCAGCGTCTTACATTCTAAGACGATGACAGTTCAATACAGCGCAATGCAAATGCATTGTGCTGCATTGAAACAGGGATCAGACACTCAAGTCAAAAGTAAAAAAGTGAAAAAAAGTTTTTTAACAATAAAAAAAATTAAAGTTTCAATAAAAAAAGCCCCTTCTCCATAAAAAGAGACATATAAAATTGTAAAAAATAGAAAAAAAAATAAAGAATATACATATTAGGTATTGCCGTGTTCGTAACAACCTGCTCTATAAAAAATATCACATTATCCACCCCGCCCGGTCAACACCGTAAAAAATAACAAATAAAAACTGTGCTAAAACAGCCATTTTTTGTCACCTTTCATCACAAAAAACATAATACCAAGTGATCAAAAAGTCATATGTACCCAAAAATAATACCAATCAAACCGTTACCTCATCCCGCAAAAAATGAGACCCTACCTGAGACAGTCGCCCAAAAAATTAAAAAACTTCAGCTCTCAGACTATGGAGACACTAAAACATGATATTTTTTGTTTCAAAAAATATATTATTGTGTAAAACTTAAATGAATAAAAAAAGTATACATGTTAGGCATTGCCACGTCCGTAACAACCTGCTCTATAAAAAATCTCACATGATCTAACCCCTCAGGTGAACACAGTAAAAAAAAATAAAATAAAAACAGTGTGAAAAAAGCCATTTTTTGTCACCTTACTTCACTAAAAGTGCAACAACAAGTGATCAAAAAGGTGTATGCCCCCCAAAAAGTAACCAATCAAATGGTCACCTCAAATTTGTGGTAAATTTGGTATTTTTTTTATAAATAAAAATGAAATATTTTGACTCAAATTTACCACTGTCATAAAGTACTGTCATGTGACGAGAAAACAATCTCAGAATGGCCTGGATAAGTAAAAGCATTTTAAAGTTATCACCACATAAAGTGAGACATATCAGATTTGCTAAAAATGGCAGGGTCCTTAAGGGGTTAAAGGGGTTTTCCAGCCATTAATATTGATGACCTATACTCGGGATAGGTTATTAATATCTCCAAGACTAAGTGCAGTGTAATAAAGAGGAAGCAGCACACGAATGGAGCGCCGCCTTCTCTTCAAACTGATTGGTGGGGTGTCGGGTGTTGGATCCCTACTGGTCAGATATTGATGACCTATCCCGATGCTAGGTCATAAATATTAACGATTGGACAACCCTGTTAATTCTTAGGAATCCTGATGTTCCTGGCAGTCACTTATCAGTCATAGTGATATTCCATCATTTTCTACTTTGAGGTATGTTGAAGGGGTTCTCTGGCCTTGGAGCTGACAACCCCTATCTTCCAGACCTGTGCTCCTGAACATAAAAATCCAGACTCAACTGCCCATGGTCCCACAGATGGTCCACACCTGACCAGAAAGCAGTTGGGTCTCATGACTGCTGCTGCCAATCATAGGCCTCAGTGGTCACATTGGCTTCAATGTTATTTCGCAGCTGTAAGATCCAGTTCAAGCTGCTGGGGCTGATGAGACCTGTGATCGGCCACAGTGGCCACATGACCCAGCATATTAGCAGGGATTGAAGAACCTAAAAATGTGTTAAATTATGAAACCATAAAGAAACTGCAAAAAAACATACATTTTACACTGAGTCATCCCAAGCCAGTATTTTGGCTATGGTTTGGGATTTTTTATTGCATGTGTATGTATACATTTACCATGGTTGTGAACGCATGAATCACATTTTAAAGTGTTTCACCCATAAGACTCTTTCTAGCATTGCCTTGTATCAGTTTTCACAGAACAAATGTGTACCCCAGCAGTCAATTTACCAGTTTATATGATATTACATCACAGACCGTGCCCTGATTCTGATTTCTGATTGACAGGCCAATACTTGATTTGAATCTGCTATCTGAAACTCTTCAGTTATCTATGAAAGTGTTACAGAGAGACCCCTGTCAGCTGGCATCACAGCTCAAAGGACGACTTCACCAGATAGATGCCACTGACATACCCGTGGCCCCTGGTAAGTCATATCACCAAACAAAATAATACTCAGTTAATTTCTAATTTCTTAAACCATGCAGTTTTAGAAGCCAAAACCATGAGTGAACCCAAAAAAGAGAAGTCGTATCTGTTCTACATACTTTCTCTCCTATTATGATCCTCTCTTGATTTTGGCTTCCAAAATTTCATCAAGAAACCTGACCGTGTGGCCGTACCGTTACTGTGCTGCAAGTTAAGTATATATTATACGTTATCCTGTGGATCAGTGCCTGAACCTACTGCAGCTCCACCATACAAACCGCTCTTGGATGAGAGACGATTGCCTTCGCCATATTTGTGTTTGTTTCTATCACATCCCAGTAGTCTCACTCATTAAACCAAAATTATGTGATATTATTTAATATATCAAGGAAATATACAGGGGTGGATTGGCCATAGACCTTACAGGGAAATTTCCCAGTGGGCCCATGCCCAGGGGGCCGGCCAGTGTAAGTTTTTGGGGATATATTTTTTGCTCACAGTATTCTGTGATGGACTGTGGTATTTGGCTCTGTTGGGGTGGTCTGATGTGCCACAACACGGTATTGCTGGACCTGCCTTCCATCATTTTGGACCCAACTACAAAACGAGGCCACTTTAAGTTCCCAGTCTGCACCTCGAAATATATGTAATGATTAGAGATGAGCGAGCACTAAAATCCTCGGGTGCTCGTTATTCGAGTCAAACTTTTCCCGATGCTCGGGTGTTCTTTTCGAATAACGAACCCCATTGAAGTCAATGGGAGACTCGAGCATTTTTGCAGGGGACCAAGGCTCTGCCTAGGGAAGGCTGGGTGAAAACCTGGAAACATCAGAAAATGATGGAAACACCACGGAAATGGACAGGAAACAGCAGGGGCAGCATGCATGGATGCCTCTGAGGCTGCCTAATCCCACCATTACCCCAAATTCTCAGGCAACAGCCTGGTGGATACCCTCATGGCAATTGTGCTCACCCAGACCAAGAAAGGTGAGGCACATGCCCATCACATGTTAGGGAAGCACCCAACTAGGTGCAACGAAGGTCCATCATCGCCTGCAGGTGACACCACTGGTCATGCTGGCACTGCTGTGCTATCTCCCGCCCCACAACGCAGGCATAAGCCTGACACATCATGGTGACAGCGTAGTGACACCAACAAGTGACCAAGTTAGATTGAGGTAGCAGTCAAATGTCTGTAGGCAAGCCTCCTAAAAAATTGTTTTGGAGTGTCCGAAGTTGACCCTCCTAAAAAATTGTTTAGGAGTGTCTGTAGTTGACCCTTCTGTAAAATATTGTTTTTGTTTTCCCTGTTATTAGTTTATGTACAACCCATGGCTGGCATGGTGGGAATATATAGGTTTTGCGTCACAGATGGTCCACTGCACCGTTACATTTTCTTCATCATTGCCAATTACTTTTTCACCAACTGTTGTCTGGCAATGATAAAGGGGAGGTGAATCCACTGCGAAAGAAAAGTGTCATCCTCCTACAATTCTACACTTGCTCTCAATTGAAAAGGGGACGTTCTCGCCGTGGCCTTCCTCATAGTGGCCGCTTCTGCGGACGACAGAGGTGGTGTACCTACTGACAGCCTGACCGAACACGATGGCAGACGGGGAGACACTCCCTCATGTAAAATTGTTTAGGAGTGTCTGTAGTTGACCCTTCTGTAAAATATTTTTTTTGTTTTCCCTGTTATTAGTTAATGTGCAACCCATGGCTGGCATGGTGGGAATATACTGTATAGGTTTTGCGTCACAGACGGTCCACTGCACCGTTACATTTTCTTCATCATTGCCAATTACTTTTTCAACAACTGTTGTCTGGCAATGATAAAGGGTAAGGTGAATCCACTGCGGAAGAAAAGTGTCATCCACCTACAATTCTATACTTGCTCTCAATTGAAAAGGGGATGTTCTCGCCATGGCCTTCCTCATAGTGGCCGCTTCTGCGGACGACAGAGGTGGTGTACCTACTGACAGCCTGACCGAACACGATGGCAGACGGGGAGACACTCCCTCATGTAAAATTGTTTAGGAGTGTCTGCGGTTGACCCTCCTGTAAAATATTTTTTTTGTTTTCCCTGTTATTAGTTAATGTACAACCCATGGCTGGCATGGTGGGAATATATAGGGAAGCACCCAACTAGGTGCAACGAAGGTCCATCACCCATGCCCATGCTGGCACTGCTGTCCTATCCCCAGCCACACGATGCAGGCATAAGCCTGACACAGCATGGCGGTGACACCAACAAGTGACCAAGTTAGATGAGGTAGCAGGTGAGCCACCCAAAAATTTAGCCTGACGCAGCATGGCGGTGACAACAGAGTGACCGAGTTAGACTGAGGTAGCAGGAGGTGAAGCACGGATGGTAATTCGAAGGTGGAGGAGGAGGGGTTGGAGAAAGTGGCATAGAAATTCTGAAAAACCGTGAACGAGGCAGGCCCCGCAATCCTCCAAGTGGGCAGTACATGAGCGGCCCCAGGGTCAGACTCGGTCAGAGTATGTGAAATGTTCAGGGTGGCCGAACGCCGGGCTCGACGGCGGACCCGTTTCGGGTTATCGATTGTCGAAATGTTGGCTTACATCAAGTTTAGTGTCTGTTCTTATCAGTTGCTGTGGCTGTTGGTGGTAAAGTGGTGAGCATAGCTGCTTCCCAAGCAGTTGACCCGGGTTCGATTTCCGTCTATCGCAGGAGGCAATTAAAAGAAGAACCAAAAAAAATCTGTACAATATCTAATACGTCCCCTACCCGGGTAAATTGTTTGGAGAGAGGGCCTGTAGGTGGGGGGCAGGCTGGGGGGAAGGAGGTTGAGCTGGAAGAGCCATAGGAGTGCCCCCTTGGCTAGCGTGTGTGGTGGTGACAACAGCCGGATGGAGTTCGAATGACGACGCAGGACCCCAACTTAAAAATTTAGCATCAACCGGTACAGTTGTCAACTATGAGCTTGATCAAGTGTGGTATGTGTTCTATGTATTCTTCTCAGTTTAATACCGTATATGGCACCTATCCGGAAAAATAGTTTGGAAAGAGAGAAAGAGAGGAAAAAGACGTAAATTGTTTGGAGAGAGGGCCTGTAGGTGGACCTCCGGAAAAATTGTTTAGTGAGAGGGCCTGTAGGTGGACCTCCGGAAAAATTGTTTGGAGAGAGGGCCTGTAGGTGGACCTCTGGAAAAATTGTTTGGAGAGAGGGCCTGTAGGTGGACCTCCAGAAAAATTATTTGGAGAGAGGGCCTGTAGGTGGATCTCCAGAAAAATTATTTAGAGAGAGGGTCTGTAGGTGGACCTCCGGAAAAATTGTTTGAAGAGAGAGCCTGTAGGGGGCCCTCCTGAAAAATTGTGGTAAAAGAGTGCCAGTTGGACCTCTAAAAAATGGGGGTTTTTTTGTCAGTGTTAGGCAAAGACGACAAGGAGGAGGAGGAGGTGTAGGAGGAGTAGAGAAGAGGAATCGGATACATAAGTAATGTAAATCTTTAGCTGCTTTCTCCCGGAGGAGATTTGAATTCCGGTGAAATCCAGGCTTTGTTCATTTTAATAAGCGTCAGCCTGTCAGCGCTGTCAGTTGACAGGCGTGTACGCTTATCGGTGATGACGCCACCAGCTGCACTGAATACCCGCTCTGACAGCACGCTAGCAGCAGGGCAGGCCAGCACCTCCAAGGCGTACAGCGCCAGTTCAGGCCACGTGTCCAGCTTTGAAACCCAGTAGTTGTATGGAGCAGAGTGATCGGTCCGGACGTTGGCATGGTCAGCTAGAGTAGGTACTCCTTCACCATCTTTCTGTACAGCTCCCCCCTACTCTGCCTAGACTGGGGACAGGTGACAGTGTCTTGCTGGGGTGACATAAAACTGGCAAAGGCCTTGGAGAGCGTTCCCCTGCCAGTGCTGGACAAGCTGCCTGCTCGCCTCCTCTCCCCCGCTACTTGGCCCACAGAACCATGCCCTCTGCCGCTAGCGGCATCAGATGGGAAGGATTGTTTCAGCTTGTGCACCAGGGCCTGTTGATATCTATTCACTCTCATACTCCTTTCCTCTGCAGGGATGAGAGTGGAAAGGTTCTGCTTGTACCGTGGGTCCAGGAGAGTGAACACCCAGTAATCGGTGTTTGAAAAAATGCTTCTAACACGAGGGTCACGGGATAGGCAGCCTAACATGAAGTCTGCCATGTGCGCCAGAGTCCCAACACGCAAGAATTCCCTCTCCTCACTGGCCTGACTCTCCATTTCCTCCTCCTCCTCCTCCTCCTCCTCTCAGCCCATACACGCTCAAGAGTTAAGAAGGACTGAGCACTGGTACCCTCTTCTGTCTCGCAGACATTCTCCTCCTCTTCCTCCTCATCCTCATCCCCCTCCTCCGATACGCGCTGAGAAACAGACCGGAGGGTGCTCTGGCTATCAAGCGACGTATCTTCCTCCACCGTCTCTTGTGACAAGCGCAAAGCATCCGACTTGATGCTGAGCAGTGAGTTTTTCAACAGGCAAAGCAGCGGGATGGTGAGGCTGATAATGGCGGCATCGCTGCTGACCATCTGTGTTGACTCCTCAAAGTTGCTCAACACCTGGCAGATATCAGACATCCACGTCCACTCCTCATTGTAGACTTGAGGAATCTGAGTGACCTGACTACCAGTTCTGGTGGAAGTTGACATCTGGCAGTCTACAATCGCTCTGCGCTGCTGGTAAACTCTGGATAACATGTTTAATGTCGAATTCCATCTCGTGGGCACGTCGCACAACAGTCGGTGAGCGGGCAGTTGTAGGCGGCGCTGCGCTGCCCTGAGAGTGGCAGCATCTGTGGTCGACTTGCGGAAATGCGCACAGATGCGGCGCACCTTGGTGAGCAAATCAGACAGATTGGGGTATGTCTTGAGGAACCGCTGAACTATTAGATTGAACACGTGGGCCAGGCATGGCACATGTGTCAGTCTGCCGAGTTGCAGAGCCGCCACCAGGTTACGCCCGTTGTCACACACAACCATGCCTGGCTTGAGGTTCAGCGGTGCCAGCCACACATCGGTCTGCGCCGTGATGCCCTGTAACAGCTCTTGGGCGGTGTGCCTTTTGTCACCTAAGCTCAGCAGTTTGAGCACCGCCTGCTGGCGCTTACCCACGGCACTGCTGCTGCGACTAGAGCTACCGACTGAAGGTGCCCATGGATGGTAATTCGGTGGAGGAGGAGGGGTCGGAGGAGGAGGCATAGTATGTCTGAGAGACCGTGACCGAGGTAGGCCCCGCAATCCTCGGTGTGGGCAGTACATGAGCGGCCCCAGGGTCAGTCTCGGTCCCAGCCTCCACCAAGTTAACCCAATGTGCCGTCAGTGAGATATAGTGTCCCTGCCCGGCAGCACTTGTCCACGTGTCCGTGGTTAGGTGGACCTTCTCAGAAACAGCGTTGGTCAGGGCACGGATGATGTTCTGTGACACGTGCTGGTGTAGGGCTGGGACGGCACATCGGGAAAAATAGTGGCGGCTGGGGACCGAATACCGAGGGGCAGCCACCGCCATGAGATTGCGAAAGGCCTCGGTCTCTACCAGCCTATAGGGCAGCATCTCCAGGCTCAGCAATTTGGAGATGTGGACGTTGAGGGCTTGGGCATGTGGGTGGGTGGAACTGTATTTCCTCTTGCGCTCCAGCGTCTGCTGTAAAGACAGCTGAACGCTGCGCTGGGACACATTGGTGGACACTGTGGAGGATCGTGGAGGCGAAGGTGTGGTTTTCCGGCGGGAGGCGCTCGTGCCGGGGTCCTGGGCAGGGGGTTGACTAGCAGAGGCAGCGAGTGACACAGGGGAAGGAGCAGTGGTGTGACCCGCAGGAGGTGGTGAACGGCCTTGGTTCCATTGAGTGGGGTGTTTAGCACTCATATGCCTGCGCATGCTGGTGGTGGTTAGGCTAGTAGTGGTGGCACCCCTGCTGATCCTGGTGTGGCACAGGTTGCACACCACAGTCCGTCGGTCATCCTCACTTTCTTTAAAGAACCTCCAGACTTGCGAACATCTAGGCCTCGCCACGGGAGCTTCACTACGTGAAACAGTTGCTGCTGATGCACCAGCTCTGGCCCTGCTTCTCCCTCTGGCCACACCACTGCCTCTTACAACCTGTTCTGGTGCAGCACTCGCCTCCGCCTCAGAAGCACTGTCTTCACTCGGCTTATCAACCCAGCTTGGGTCAGTCACCTCGTCATCCTCCGATTCCTCAGTCTGCTCCCCCCTCGGACTTCCTGCCCTGACAACAACTTCACCACTGTCTGACAACCGTGTCTCCTCATCGTCCGACACCTCTTTACAAACTTCTTCCACTAAGTCAACATTGTCATCATCATCATCATCACCCACAGACTGCGACAGTTGGAAAACTTGGGCATCGGGAACGAGGTCAGCAGCAACCTGAGAAGTGGTTTGTGACTCTGGGAAGGGTCCAGAAAACAGTTCCTGAGAGTATGCCGGATCGCATTCCAAATTTTCCTGGGAGGGGGCAGACTGGGGGGAAGGAGGTTGAGGTGGAGGAGCCAGAGGAGTGCTCCCTTGGGTAACGTGGGTGGACTGCGTGGAAGACTGACTGGTGGACAAATTACTTGAAGCATTGTCCGCAATCCACGACATCAGCTGTTCGCACTGTTGTGGTTTCAACAGTCCTCTACCACGTGTCCCTGTAAGTTGAGACATGAAGCTAGGGAGTGTAGCTCTGCGGCGTTCCCCTGCTCCCTCATCAGCAGGTACTGTCTCACCCTGCCCAGGACCACGGCCTCTGCCCCCTGCAGTAATTGAATGCCCATGCCCACGCCCACACCCTCGTCCTCGACCCTTAGCCCTGGGGTTCAACATTTTCTGTATATAAGTGTATTATATAAAAAAAATAAAATAAATGGGCCTGCTGTACTGAAACCCACAAACTTGTTCAGTCTGAACAAGTAAATATATAGGTGGATAAGTTAGATCAAAATTACGTATGTTATTACGTACCGTGCAGTATGGAGCAATTACACGGAAACTATTAGATTAGGCAGACTTGGTCTGCTTAGTTGCAACCCAGACAAATGTCGCACAGAGATTTTTCTATGTAGCTGTATAAGTGAGAGCAAAAGACCTTTTTTAATTAAGTGACGTACAGAATGTGTCACCTGGACAGAAAATACGGATTGTGTTGAGTGGACAGCTGAACTGTGACACACAGAATGGTTCCACGCAGCTGTGTGAAATGGATTTGTATCACTGAGATAAAACAACAAAAAAACTATTTTTTTATATATATTTTTTTTATATATTTTTTTTATATTTTGTTTTTTTGGAACGTGACGTGCAGAAACTATCAGACAGCAAACTCAGCCCCTGCTGACGGTGGCTATTTTGACTGCAACCCAGGCAAATGTCGCACAGAGATTTTTGGAATCTAGCTGTATAAGTGAGAGCAAAAGACCTTTTTTAATTAAGTGACGTACAGAATGTGTCACCTGGACAGAAAATACGGATTGTGTTGAGTGGACAGCTGAACTGTGACACAAAGAATGGTTCAACGCAGCTGTGTGAAATGGATTTGTATCACTGAGATAAAACAACAAAAAAACTATTTTTTTATATATTTTTTTTATATATATATATTTTTTATATTTTGTTTTTTTGGAACGTGACATGTAGAAACTATCAGACAGCAAACTCAGCTGCTGACGGTGGCTATTTTGACTGTAACCCAGGCAAATGTCGCACAGAGATTTTTGGAATCTAGCTGTATCAGTGAAAATACGGATTGTAGTGAGTGGACAGCTGAACTGTGACACACAGAATGGTTCCACACTGCTGTATGAAATGGATTTGTATCACTGAGATATAACAATAAAAAAAAAAAGGGTTATATATGGCGATAGCTGCACTACTAGTGCCAGCCAGCCAGCCCAGCCAGGAGACCAAAAAAAATGTCTTGTAGCCCTTAGAAGGGCTGTTGGGTTCTTTTGAGATCACTCCTGCCTAACAAAGAACTAAATGCAGGCCCTAACACTCTCCCTGAAACGCAGCAGCTCTATCCCTAACGACATCCAGACAGCATCTGAGCCGAGCACCGCGGGCAGTCACTAGTATATTCCAGGGTCACCTGATCAGGCCAGCCAACCCCTGCTATCGACATGTAAGGGCCCCACGTGATGCTGGGTGTACCGCAGAGTCTCCTGGCTTGTGATTGGCTGAGTTTATAGGCGCCAAAAATGCACAATGCGGAAGTTGCCATTTCCTCGAGCATGGCGAGATACTCGTCCGAGCAGCGAGCACTTACGAGTACCCTAATACTCGAACGAGCACCTAGCTCGGACGAGCATGCTCGCTCATCTCTAGTAATGATGCAACAATAACTTTAAGGGAGCCACTGCGGGTTATATAAGTGGTGTGGATTTTCCTAAGCATTTACAGAAGCACTGACGTGGATGAGATTTTCACAAAACTCATCCACACACTGCAGAGTCCACACTGAAATACACGTGATATGTGGTGCAGATTTAAAATCTGCCGGATGTCAATTCATGCTACAGATATATACAATGTATTTCATCCTTTGCAATGCAGAAGGCAAAACCTGCAGCAAATCCACAGAGCTTCCAAACAAAAATCTGCAGCAAAATCTGTACAATTTGGTGTGGATTTTGCCATTGTGGATTTCGGACAGGATACACCAAGGATTTTTGGCTGGAGAAAAATCACAGTGGAACCGCTACATGCGGCCATACCTTGGCCATGACAACCCCTTTCTAACAAAGCTAGAACCAGCCCTGTACCTCACATGGAACCATTCATTGCTCTGCTAGATTTATATCAAGCTGACAGCTCAAGGGGAGTGTCTTTTCTGCGGCAGCTCAGGAGGCGTGCCTCGGCTCTGCTTATCACAGCTCAGGAGGCAGTTGAAGGACGAAACTGAGCATGTGCGGCCATCTCAGTGAGCAGGACAGAGAAATAGCAGAAGAAAAAAAACTACAGGTGGCGCTATACAGATACATTTTATTGAATAACTCAGTGGCTATGTTAAATTTTTAAATGCAATTACAAAAGTATTCAGATCCAGGTGCTGGTTTGAAAACTGTAGAATATTTTTCGTGGGACAACCCCCTTTAAGGTATTTTTACACACAAAACTTCTACAACTGAAAATCCGATCTATAGATCCGAATGGAGTTGTTTCTGCAACATGTGCATGGATTCCTGCAAACTCCCTTCAGATATATGGAACAGTCATAGAAATTCTGCAAAAAAAAAATCTGCTCTGTGTAAACATATTTTACAGCAAAGTACAACCACAGCAAAAGTGAATTCTTCCTTACAGGATCAAGAGCATCTAAGACTCCATTATAGTCAATAGGATCTGTTAGGTTCTGTTTGGGTCAGTTATATCCAGCACTTCCGTTATTTTCATTGTTCTGCGCCTCTAATGGAGCAGAACAATGAAATAAATAGCAGTGGTGTGAACTCAACCTAAAACCTCTGAAACATACATGGTATAAAATACTGTATACTAATTGTACTGTAGCACTTTTAAAAGTGTTTGTAGTATACATGATAGATCAGCATCAAGGAATTGTTTTACCAGATCTCTAAGCATGTCCAGGAAAATTATCTTAATGCAAAATTTAAAGGCAATGGACTCCTGTGATACAGGAGTTAAAGGGGTTATCCCATCTGAGACAATGGGGGCATATCACTAGGATATGCCCCCATTGTCTCATAGATGCAGGTCCCGCTGCTGGGACCCGCACCTATATCGAGAACGAAGCGGGGAACTCTGCACCTGGTGGACCCTGGGTTACCCGGGGTCCGACTACCACCAGGCGCAACTCCCTGCTGCACTCATAGAAATGAATGGGAGCGCACTGCGCAAGTGTGGCCGCCGCTCCCATTCATTTCTATGGAACCGACGGAAATAGTCGAGCCAGCGCTCGGCCATTTTCGGCAGCCCCATAGAAATGAATGGAGGGCGGCTGCGCATGCGCAGTGCGCCCTCCTTTTCTTTTGGGGCTCTGTTCTCGATATAGACCTAGCAATATGCCCCCATTGTCTCAGATGGGATAACCCCTTTAAATTTCAGTCTATTTGTAGACTATCACTTTCTCTTTACTGTAAATCCTGTCAGATGATGGCTCATGTACATCTCTTATCTCTGATCGCCTGACCTCATAAACACTTATTATAGCTATATTATCATTGAACTGATAAGAATATGACTTAGACTTAAAGGCAATGTACACCTTTCGGGGCATTTTTTAAAATTATCGCATTATACTCATTTTCAGCTAAAGATCATTTTGATTACAAATATGGAACCCTTTTTTCCGTACAGAGCTGAGATGCTCTAATAGAGGGATCTGAATTTTCTCTTTCTTCCGTCAGCCGGCTAATCTGACGGCTTCCCTCTCTGCTATCTGACATTATAAACACTCATTATAGCTCAGTCTTTATCTTACTGATAAGAATGTGGCTTAAATAAGTGTTTATGACCACTTAATAAATTAGAAAAAAGGGTTATTAGATGACCAGCACAAAGTGAAAGTAAAAAGTATGATTCATACAGCTAGACAAACTGTTAACCCTTTGTGACAGAACGGCTCAATATTTTTTATAAAGACCAATTGAAAAAATTAATTTTAGCCCAAAATGAGTAAAATGCAATCATAAAAAAATTGCCTTTGAAGGTGTACATGGCCTTTAAATGAGTGTTTATGAGGTCAGGAGATCAGAGATAAGAGCTGCACATGAGCTGTCATCAGTAAATAGAAATTGACAGCCTGCAAATAGATTGAAATGTAACCTCTGTATCACAAAAACTGCTGAAAATTGCCCCCAAAGGTTTTGATAGCCTTTAAATCAACATTTAACCAACAAATTTTGTTAATTCTAGGTGATCCAAGAAAATATCCGATACTGCCGTCTTTGATGTCTCAGTGTCAGCAGTCCTCTATTGCCACCTTCATACCTTCATTCACATGCCTTCTGCCACCTGGGGGGATTCTCTATGACACCTTAGCAGGTACGCTGGTTGTCCATTCCACAGGATTTGCATGTGTTTTATGCAAATTTTATTTGAAATACATCTGTAAAAAAAACTGTTCACCATTTCTTTCTTAGTTCTCTTACTGTTAAGTGCACAATTGTACAAAAATATCATAAGGAATAAGACACCTTTACAATCACAAATAACTGTGAGCACCAGAGCATTATATCTTAACCCCTTAAGGCCGAAGCTACTTTTACACTTAATGCCGAAGCCACATTTTTAAAATCTGCCATGTGTCACTTTATCAATTCATAACTTTGGGATTCTTTCACCGATTCGACTGATTCCAAGATTGTTTTTTCGTGACACATTGTACTCCACGACAGTGGTAAATTTGAGTCAATATAAATCACCTTTATTTATAAAAAAAAATCCTAAATTTACAGAAAATTTGGAAAAATTTGTAATTTTCAAACTTTGAATTTCTCTGCTATTAAGGCAGATAGTGATCCCTCACAAAATAGTTATTACTTTACATGTCCCATATGTCTACTTTATGTTGCCATCATTTTGTAGATGTAATTTTATTTTTTGGGAATGTTAGAAGGCTTAGAATTTTAGAATCAATTCTTAAATTTTTTTAGAAATTTTCCAAAACCATTTTTTTTAAGCACCAGTTCAGTTCTGAAGTCACTTTGTGGGGCTAACATAATAGAAACCACCATAAATGACCCCATTTTAGAAACTACACCCCTCAAGGTTTTCAAAACTAATTTTACAAACTGTGTTAACCCTTTATGTATTCCACAAGAATTAAAGGAAAATGGAGATGACATTTCAAAATTTCACTTTTTTTGCAGATTTTCCATTTTAATCCATTTTTTCCTGTAACAAATCAAGGGTTAATAGCAAAAAAAACCTCAAAAATTATTACCCTGATTCTGCGATTTAAAGAAACACCCCGCATGTGATTGTAAACTACTGTATGGGCGCATGGCCAAGCGCAGAAGGAAAGGTGCGCCAGATGGTTTTTGGAGGGCGGATTTTGCTGGACTGGTTTTGAGACACCATGTCCCATTTGAAGCCCCCCCGATGCACCCCTACAGTAGAAACAACCAAAAAGTGCCCATATTTTGGAAACTAAGGGATAAGGTGACAGTGTTATTGATACTATTTTGGGGAACATATGATTTTTGATCACTTTATATTACACTTTTTGTTAGGCAAGTCAAGGCTGTTCTGGCTGTTTTTTTTTTTTTTTTTTTTACTGTGTTCACCTGAGGGGTTAACTAATGTGATATTTTTGTAGAGCATGTTGTTACGAACGTGGCAGTACCTAACATGTATAGTTTTTTATTTTTATTTAAGTTTTACACAATAATATCATTTTTGAAACAAAAAAATCCATGTTTTAGTGTCTCCATTGTGAGAGCTGTAGTTTTTTTATTTTTGGGCGATTGTCTCAGGTAGGGGCTCATTTTTTGCGGGAAGAGGTGACGGTTAGATTGGTACTATTTTGGGGGGCATACGCCTTTTTGATCGCTTGGTATTACACTTTTTGTGATGTAAAGTGACAAAAATTGGCTTTTTTGACCCTGTTTTTATTTTATTTTTTTTACTGTGTTCACCTGAGGGGTTAACTCATGTGATATTTTTGTAGATCAGGTTGTTACGGACGTGGCGATACCTAACATGTATAGTTTTTTAAATTTATTTAAGTTTTACACAATAATTTCATTTTTGAAACAAAAAAAATCCATGTTTTAGTGTCTCTATTGTGAGAGCTGTAGTTTTTTTATTTTTTGGGCGATTGTCTCAGGTAGGGGCTCATTTTTTGTGGGAAGAGGTGACGGTTAGATTGGTACTATTTTGAGGGGCATACGCCTTTTTGATCGCTTGCTATTACACTTTTTGTGATGTAAAGTGACAAAAATAGCTTTTTTGAACCTGTTTTTATTTTTATTTTTTTACGGTGTTCACCTGAGGGGTTGGGACATGTGATATTTTTGTAGAGCAGGTTGTTACGAACGTGGCGATACCTAACATGCTTGGGGTATTTTTTATCTTTTTTTACTAATTTCAAATTTGAGTTTTGGGGGGAAAAAGGGATTTTTTTAACACTTTTTTTTACACTTTTTTTTTAAATTTTTTTTACACTTTCTTAGACTCAGACCCACTTGGTTCTTGAAGATCCAGTGGGTCTGATTGTTCTATAATACACTACAGTACACTGTATAGTGTACTGCAGTGCATTTTCACTGTTGCTAAACCTTGTCAGGCTCCTACCTTTAGCAGGAGCCTGATGAGGCTTAGCTTACACCATGGCACCCGAGACGCTTCTGAAAGCGTCTGGTTGCCATGGTAACCATCGGGACGCTGCCACAGCAGAGCAGCGTCCCGATGGAAGGGAGAGGGAGCTTCCTCCCTCTCATCTGGCCACACCATCGGCGCTGCCAGCGCCCGATGGGAGAGGGAAGGAGCTCCCTCCCTGTTAACCCCTTCCATACAGCGGTCCCTACGGACCGCGGCATGGAAGGGGTTAAACTGCTGACATCGGTGCCAGCACCGATGTCAGCAGGTTTCAAGCAGAGTATCAGCTGTATGCTGATACTCTGCTTGATAACGCTCGGCCATCCTGAAATTGCGGGCGGCACTCTCGCCGCAGCCGCCCGCACATCGCCCACCCGCCCACCCGCCCGCCCGCCAGCCAGCTAGCTATATATCCCCCCCCACCCACCCAAACGGCCATCAAATAAACAGTGGGGTGGGGGGGATATATAGTATATTGCAAATTTTTTTATTTTTTTTATTTTACAGTTTATTGCAGCACGATCGCTGCGATTGGCTAGTCTGAACAGACTAGCCAATCACAGCGATCGCTAGCCCGGGACCGCCCCCATTGGTCCCGGGCTGGTTAGCTGAGACCCCTGGCTGTAAGTAACAGCCGGGGTCTCAGCACTGTCACCATGTCATCAGACATGGTGACAGTTTAATGCCATGACGGCTTATCCCGTCATGGGGCGGCAAGCGGCTCCTGCCCATGACGGGATAAGCCGTCATTCGGCGTTAAGGGGTTAAATAAAATCCATACAGTAAAGTGGCTTATGTGCCTAAGGGCATGTATTCAAACTCCATTATACTTAAAGGGGATGACCACTTTCTGGTTATTGTCCATTTTGATTTGTTTTTTTCCGTTACATCGTTCACAGTACAAGATGAATACTTTTATATTTTAATAGTTTTGACATTTTGGGATGCAGCAATACTAACGATGCTTATTACTTTTATTCTTTATTTTTATTTGCTAAACGGGGAAAAAGGATTATTTGAATATTTATAAATTATTATATTTTTAAAAACTTTCTTTTACCTTTGTAACACTTATTTTTAGTGCTCCTGGGGGACTTTAAAGGGAACCTGTCATCAACTTTATGCTGCCCATACTAACGGCAGCATAAAGTAGAGACAAGTAAGTTGATTTCAGCGATCTGTCATTTATAAGTTAAATGTAAGTGGTTGCTGAGAACCAACATCACAATTATTGCAGACTGGGCCTGGAAAAGAGTCATGGCCACCTGAGAAGAGTCCTGGTTATTCATGAATTCCTGCTCTCCCTGCCCACCTGCTGATGACTGACAGTCTTCTACCTAGTTTTCTCCCTTTCTCTCCAGGAGAGAACTGACAGTCATCAGCAGATGGGCGGGGAGAGCAGGAGATTATGAATAACCATGACTTTTCTCAAGTAGATTTGACTCTTTTCAAGGCCTGTGCTGCAATGATTATAATGCTGGTTCTCAGAAACCACTTACTTTTAGCTCATGAGTGACACACCACTGAAATCAGCATTTCTGTCACTATTTTATGCTGCCCTCAGTGAGGTCAACATAAAGTTGATGACAGGTTCCCTTTAACATGCGATCATCTGATCGCTCCTCTCACATACTGCAACGATTTACAACCTGCATCAATAGGAGAATCACTACCTTCTTGCCTTCAGAAGGCCCAAGGATGCCAAAGCAACTGAATGGCTCCTGCAAATTCGCCACAGTGCTCCCAGTATTTGGCCGCTCAGATGCTGTAGGCACAATTGGCCACAGCAGCTGAGGGTTTAAAAGTCCATGTACAGCGTTATCGCCAATCACGGACTCTGCCTCCAGGGGTCTGCTGAGCTGGGTGGGCGCCATCTTTAAAGTCCTGACTGCAGTAGTACTTTTACAGCTCACGTCAGGAAGGGGTTAATGTGAATACAAGTATTTACTAAAACAAACATATCAGGAGACAGAAGACAATAGGATCCTTAAAAAACACTGTTGAACATTAATACTAAAAATCCTTTAGTAACCATACAGTAACCATATGTTTCTTTTACAATAAGACAACTAAGAAGCAGTATTGTACCTTGATATCCCTTTTGTTGTACAGGCCACACTGACAGCATTACCGCAGTTGCAGAAGCGCAGGTTGATCTTGGAGCATTGACAGCTTCCAGAGATGGCACCCTGAAGGTTTGGGACTTAGCGGTGGGGAAGCCTATATTCACTCTTCATGGCATTGGAAAGAACATCGACTCCATCACTGCGTGTATGCAGAACAGAATAGTGGCTGTCACTCAGGACCACAGTTTCCAGATATGGGACCTCTCATGTAGTAAAATGGTCTTTGCTGCCAGTGACTGTTTGGATGCCCCTATCCTGACATCTGCTATGGATGGCCAGCTTCTCTTAGCTTTTTTTGATGGAAGCCATTTAGTTAAGGTCAGTATTCTAGTTACACTGTCTGCACACGACATGGATGACATTCCTCTGCTGTCTGCATTTTTTTACGGCCCCATAGAAATGAATGAGCCCATGTGCGAGCCACAAAAAATGCAGATTGGACACTGATCGAAAATACAGTTGTGTGCATGAGGCCTTCCTCTCAAAAATGAATCTTCCCCTATGCGTATGAATATTGCTGTACTAACTCTGCTAACTCTGGATTTAATGTATATGTAAAGTTTCTTTTGTA
This sequence comes from Rhinella marina, assembly GCA_900303285.1. Taxonomy (NCBI): domain Eukaryota; kingdom Metazoa; phylum Chordata; class Amphibia; order Anura; family Bufonidae; genus Rhinella; species Rhinella marina. Next base: position 88,915 of record ONZH01027993.1, read on the forward strand.
TTTTGCTGGTATTTTATTTGTGATTTTTATTTTATTTGTGATTTTGTGTCTTCGAGGTGTTTGACTTGGTTGACTCCTGTAAGATTATCTGTCAGATAGACATTCCTGCCGATGAAACACCAGTCCATAAAAATCACTCCATTCTGGTTTCTCGGAATTCATTTAAAGAGTACATTGTATTTGCCTACAGGTAAGTACAACACAGTAAATTGTATGGGTCAAGCTGTCTGTATACTGTATCTACTATGATTATTGCCTTTCTGCTGCCTAAGGTGAAAACTGAAACGGCGCCCCCCATTCCAATTCTTTAACCTAACCCCTTTGCCACAATGAAAGCGCTCATTCCCCATGGCCCTTCCACTGCCCCCCTCTTGCCCCTACCTGGTGCTGCCTGAGGCGATTTCCTCCCCTGGCCTCATTGGTGGTGCACCCCTGATTATTGCTGACCAAGTAGTCAGACAGCAGCCATGACGCTGCTTCTCTAGGTGAACGGCAGACACCAGCATAAATGAGGTCAGTAACAAGCAATGGTTCAAAGGGGCATCCACTGGTGTGTGTGGTCATTATCAGCTACAAGGGTTGGCTATGACTTTGGTTAGTTCTCTGATTTACGGTATAAAGTGTATAAAGATGACTTCGTGGCACTCTGCCGGATCAAGCTGGACTTCGGGTTCCCACCCCGTTTTCAATGAAATAAGTAAATCCAGCACAAATAGAATATTTGCAAGTTGTCGTTTATTAGAAGTGCGGCCCAACACAATAGGTGTGACGTTTCGACCCCTTAGGCTCTCACAGACCTATAACTTTTTCTTTAAGAGGCTTCTCTGTCCTCCACTCATTACCTGTAGTAATGGCACATGTTTGAACTTGTTATCGGTATAAAAGACACCTGTCCACAACCTCAAACAGTCACACTCCAAACTCCACTGTGGTGAAGACCAAAGAGCTGTCGAAGGACACCAGAAACAAAATTGTAGACCTGCACCAGGCTGGGAAGACTGAATCTGCAATAGACAAGCAGCTTGGTGTGAAGAAATCAATTGCGGGAGCAATAATTAGAAAATGGAAGACATACAAAACTACTGATAATCTCCCTCGATCAGGGGCTTCACGCAAGATCTCACCCTGTGGGGTCAAAATGATCACAAGAACTGTGAGCAAAAATCCCAGAACCACACGGGGGGACCTAGTGAATGAGCTGCAGAAAACTGGGACCAATGTAACAAAGGCTACCATCAGTAACACACTACGCCGCCAGGGACTCAGATCCTGCAGTGCCAGACGTGTCCCCCTGCTTAAGTCAGTACATATCAGGACCCGTCTGAAGTTTTGCTAGAGAGCATTTGGATGCAAAGTATAACTGTTTGGTAGAAACACAACTCGTCGTGTTTGGAGCAGAGTGAATGCTGAGTTGCATCCAAAGAACACCATACCTACTGTGAAGCATGGGGGTAGCAACATCATGCTTTGGGGCTGTTTCTCTGCAAAGGGACCAGGACGAATGATCCGTGTACATGAAAGAATGAATGGGGCCATGTATTGTGAGATTTTGAGTGCAAACCTCCTTCCATCAGCAAGGGCATTGAAGATGAAACGTGGCTGGGTCTTTCAGCATGACAATGATCCCAAGCACACCGCCAGGGCAACGAAGGAGTGGTTTCATAAGAAGCATTTCAAGGTCCTGGAGTGGCCTAGCCAGTCTCCAGATCTCAACCCCATAGAAAACCTTTGGAGGGAGTTGAAAGTTCGTGTTGCCCAGCGAAAGCCCTAAAACATCACTGCTCTAGAGGAGATCTACATGGAGGAATGGGCCAACATACCAGCAACAGTGTGTGCCAACCTTGTGAAGACTTACAGAAAACGTTTGACCTCTGTCATTGCTAACAAAGGATATATAACAAAGTATTGAGATGTATTCTTTAAAAATCAGACAATGTGATTTTCTGGATTTGTTTTCTCATTTTGTCTCTCATAGTTGAGGTCTTCCTATGATGTCAATTACAGGCCTCTCTCATCTTTTTAAGTGGGAGAATTTGCACAATTGGTGGCTGACTAAATACTTTTTTTCCCCACTGTATGAAAATAAAGGTGAATGTTTATAAATGCAATAATAATAATAATGATGATAATTAGAGATGAGCGAATCATTCAAAATTTTATTCGCCGAACATTCGTCGAACTTTTCATAAGATTCGTATATTCTACGAATCTATTCGACGAATCTGCGTACAAATCATACGTTATTATGTGGCGTTTTGTGAACATTCATGTACTAATAATGAACGTTTAGTTTTAAAAGGTACGCAACTTCTTTGAACACGTACGCATTAGCGTACAAATTGCGTACGAAAATGACGGGCTTTGCTGGAGAGGAATGGTGGAGCAGGAGGAACGCTCTGAGTCTGACCCCTGGCTACATATGGATACTGTATCAGCAGATGACAGCAGATCATCCGGCTGAGACTGAGATGAGCGTGCCATCCACTCCACTACCTCATCCACTTTCTCCTCCACTACAATTTTTCGCCTTGGTGGGTTAGCCCAGTGGAACACCGGTCCAGTATTGCGAATACTACAAATAGAAGCTCTGGCTACAGGTCCTTTGGCACTGCTGCCCTGTGCCACCTTCTCCTTTTTTTAAGAGCTCGAGGTCTGGCTGGAACTGGACCCCTTTTTCTTATCCATTCCAGACATTTTTCACTTGACTCTGTGCCCTGCAGCTGGTCTTTGTCTTTGCCCCTGTCTCTCTCCCTATCTCTCTCCCTGTCTCTCTCTCCCTGCCTGATTAATTACTAGCCCTGTACTGGCCCTGCACTTGCCCTGCACTTGCCCTGCAGTATCCCTGATGTGTAATATGGATTACACCCCAATTTCAACAACACAGGTCTCAGTCTTTAGGAACTTCACACACAGTGCTTCTGGTCGTCTCAGCAGTCGCAGCAAAAGTGATGCGTCACTGGATTACCGAGCCTGAGCCAATCAGAGCATGCCCTGCCCACTAGGTCAGGTGACCGCTTTCTTCCCGGGCTTTTGCGCACGAATAACGAACTAGCAGTAAAAGTTCACTAAGTAATTGAATTCGTACGCAACAGCGTATAGAGTAACTTATACGTAGCATTAGCGTACAATTTATCGGACAAGTAAGTAGCGAATGCGTAGAAAGCCTTAGGAACATTTTCAAATCTTAACGGAGCGAATCTCCAAATATTTGGATTCCAAGATACGAATCAACGAATCGGCGAATAGATTCGCTCATCTCTAATAATAATAATAATATAATATTTTCTTAGATATTGTGCGTATTTTACTTATATAATTATTTTGGTTCAGTGTAAATTAATTTTCTTTTGTATGTCCATAACTGAATACAGCAAGCTCTTTAATTACGTAAATGATCACTTTTCCTGGAGGACAAAAGTTGGCTCTATAGGGCCACCTACTGGATATCTACACTAACTGTCTGCAACCGCACGACTCAACTCATACTTAGTGAGCAGCCTGTTTTGGGTTTTAGTGACCAAGACATTTTTTTTTCCAATTTTTTTAGTTGTTACTTTCCAAGAGCTATAACTTTTTTATTTTCAGTTGATGTAGCCATATGAGGGTTTGTTTTTGCAGGACAAGTTATAGTTTTTAATGCACCATTACTGATTAACTTTTATTAAAGGGTTTTTCTGAGATTTACCTATATTCTCTGATCGGTGGGGGTCTGACACCCGGGCCCCCCACTGATCAGCCGTTTGAGAAGGCAGCGGCACTCACAGTAGTGATGCAACCTTCTCTCAGTTTAGTCTAGGCTATGTGATGTCACATTCATCGGTCACATAGCCTGTGAATGGGGCCGATCTGTGATACCAAGCACAGCCGCTATCAAATGGACAGAGCTGTGTTTGGTGAGCGGAGAGAAGGCCGCGGTGCTACTGTGAGTGCCAGTGTCTTCTCAAACAGCCAATCAGCTGGGGGTCCCGGGTGTCGGACTCCAACGGATCAGATACTGATAATTTATCTGGAAGTCATCAGTTCAAAAATCCCAGAAAACTCATTTAACAGGGTTATCCAATACTATAAATATGTCCCCTATATGCCTGGCCCCTCACAGTGAATATACTTACCCCGCTCCCTGCATCGCTCCTGGTCTCCGCACCACAGCTGCTGCGCCTCCCCATGCGCAGATGAAAACAATCCGGTGTCAGGGGGAAGCAGCCAATGGTAGACGGGGATGAGGACGAGCCTCCCTAGCGTCACCTGTGATGCTAAGGAGGCTCGCCCCCGTCACCGGCTACCATTGGCTGTTCCCCTCCGACACCGTTTTCATCCGCGCACAGGGAGAAGCAGCAGCGGTGGTGCAGGGACCAGGCGCGGGGTAAGTATATTCACTGTGAGAGGCCCGGCATATGGCGGATATTTTTATAGTATTGGATAACCCCTTTAACTTTCTAGATGGATGAAAAAAATCAGCACTGTCTACCACCACTGTCTTTTTACATTGTAAATTTTACAATGTTCATTTTGCAGCAATAACTGATGGAAATAACTGACTAAATAACTGAAGCGTGAACTTGGCCTTAATCTGATCAAACCAATACAAAGCTGCTGTTATATTCTTTTTTTTTTTTGTTTTCATAGTTAGATGCTAGAATGACTATGGGCAGAGCAATGTGAAATTGGAAATTATCTTGTATTTCCTTTGTGACAGGAGTGGGAAGGAAGCCATGGTACTGAATGCCAGGCGAGGAGCTGTTGTTGCCAAACTTACTGCACAAGATCCAGTGGCTTCAGTTCAAGGTGTGGCTGTAACAAAGGAATATTTCCTACTGATCTGCAGGTATATAATGAATAATGCTAAATGTTCCCATTCACTGGAATGTAAGTGCTTCCTCTAAGGCTAATTTCACACGAGCGAGTTTTCTGTCCGGATGCGTTCCGCTTTGCCAATAAACAGAATCCAGACTGAAATTGTATAGGCCCATGAGCATGGTTTTCCAATGGTCATCTTTGTGCTCATGAAAAGTCACACTTTGTTCTACATTGTCCATTTTTCAACTAGTCTTTGCCCCATAGAAATGAATGGGGCTGCTTGAAAAACGTAAAGCATCGGGATGTAATGCGTTTTCACTGATACTTGCTAGGAGATGTTGAGTTCTTCAGTTCATAAAAACTAAAATACCAAATGCAAGTGCAAACAAAAATTATTAAATTTGCATGAAAAATCTTCGGTTTTTCACTAAACAGACCCTGGCACATTCCGTATCACTCACATGGAAGAGGCCTTGCAGGAAACATGTGCTTGGGTAATGATAATTTCCATGTTCATTGATTTGGATCCCATGCCTTGTAAAATAAACAAATTTAGAGGACACAATAATATATTAAAATTAAGGATTTGCAGATTATTTAGAACACAAGTTATCTGTTGCAATACAATAAATATCCATACAATATATCCATCATAAAAACAGCAAAGACACAGAGGTGATTAGGAACAGCCTGACTTGGCAGAAGAACACAATTCAAAGGACAATTTTATGTGTAAATGCCCTTTCAGCACTTTTTAATATCAGTACTAGTGGTAGTCAAGCTAACAGGTTATGGGGGTCTTAGATATGGCCATTGACTCCAACTAAGAGTTGCACATGACATTCAATGTCCTATGTCCCCATGTGCAGTGGAGAAGTGACTGCATATACGTTGTCTAGTCTATGAGACAATCCATTCACTATAGTGGAGGGTGGGATTACATCTGCAGCCTCCTCTCTACCGCAATGGGTTAAAAGGGACACCTCTGTTTTTGGCATTGATGTGGATCCAAATAGTCTGTGTAACAAAGTAGTTTTGCGTGCATAACCAGCTGTGTACCAGTACCGATGTACTAATGTATCCACAATACAGTAGAAGTATAGAGTAATCCAAGATTTTCATAGTAAATGCAGATAGGTAATACAGTACTAATTTCTGATAGTATAGGACATAAGTGATTGGTATTTGCTCTCTAAAGTCCAATAAACACTGTGTTGCAGGTATCCTTCACCAAAATTACATGACATGGTGCATATAGAGCTTTTCAGCGTCCACACATTTGCCTATATTCGCACAGTGAAGGGCTGCTGCAATGACTTTATTACCAAGTTTGCTGTGAATCGCCAAGGATCTCACGTGGTTGCATTTTCTCGGCTCCCAAACGCCAATACCACTGAGATAGTAGTTTGGAATCTAGAAACAGAGGACCATAAACACATGGCAAAGTTTTCATCAGTGCCACTGGGAGGTAAGCTGGACTATGCGTGGATATTCTTCGGGATATCAAAACTATTACTTTGTGCATTGATAAATACAGTGTGTTAAAATGACAGCAATAGAAGTTTTCTGCATGGTGTCATTTGATAAGTGTGTATCAGGCACAGAAATGTGACTATTTATCCAGATAAATTAATCCTAAACTGATGGTCATGTAAAGAGAAAATTGTTCTTGTAGTACTAGAGATAGACTGATCATTGGACTGCACTAGTAACATAAAAACGTGAGGCCTCCATGACATTGCTTCCTTTTTAAAAACTGACCTAATCAACATGGAAACCGTGGAGAACCACGTGCCATTGATGTCAGAGGTGAACGTTAGCTATGAAGGTACGCAATGGTGGACCGACACGCTACAGTGGAGCAGCTCACTGCCAAAATGAACCAGGGGGCTGACACGTGTGTGTCTAAAACAACAGTTCAGTAAACCCTACTGTGTAGGATTCTGGGCTCTGAGGAAGACGGATGGTCACTATACTTCTGCTAACAAAGTCGCATCAGCAGAAAAAGCTTCAATTTTCATTGCAGTATCAGAATAGGACCTCAGCTCATTCACAAATTCAACTTCTCTGAGTTGTGTTTCTTGCCACATCGAATAGATAGACTTTGGTGTGTCAGACAAGAAATATCAGAGAACAAATACCCAGCAACAACTGCTGGAAGAACACAAGCTGGTGGTGGCAGCATTATGGGAATGTTCATGGCTTTCTCTGGGACCACTCAACCGGTTTGGGTGTGCAACCAGTTTGGGATGGCACTCTCAACAGGTTTGGGTATGAGTCCATCCTTGCAGATCACATACACTCACAAATGCTGATTGTCCTCCCGTGTTTGTGCGTGGGATCTTTCAGCAAGACAATGTGACATGTCACACGGCTAGAAATGTCCAACATTGGTTGGAAGAGCATGACCACGACTTCCAAGTACCACCCTGGCCCTGTATTTCCCCAGACTTGAACCCAATGGAGCATCTGTGGGACCACAGACAATCCTCGTGTTCACTCTACAGATCCTCACCCATGCAACCACCAGCAGCTGTGGAATGCAGTCAGCATGGCTCCAAATACCAGTGACAACCTACCAAGACCATATTGAGGCACTCTCAGCCCGTCTAGCTGCTGTCCGTTCTGCACACGGTGGTTACTCTGGATATTATCTGGTGGTAATAATATTGCCTAGCTTGTCTAAGGCTACTTTTATACTTGCATTGTTTTCCGATATTGAGATCCAGCAGAGGATCTCAATACCAGAAAAAAAACATTTATGTTTTGTCCCCATGCGTTCTGAATGGAAAGAGATCCGTTCAGGATCCATCAGGATGTATTCGATTTCGTCAGCATTCAGTTTTGTGGCCGGACACAAAACCGCTGCAAGCTGTGGTTTTGTGTCTGGTCATAAAAATGGAAAAAAAACTGATTCGTCACTGAAAACAATGTAAGCCTAAAAAAACAGATACCTCACTCATTGACTTTCAATGTATTTAGTGACAGATGCGTTTTTTCCATTTTTATTTCGCACAAGCGCATTCTAACGGAAAGGATGCATCCTGATGTGCAAAATGTAAATGGATCCATTTAATGCTGGTATTGACATCCTCTACTGGATCTAAATACCAGAATTAGCAATGCAAGTGTGAAAGTAGCCTTAAACTCTTTGAATGTACAATGTTCTTAAGTACACAGATGCCTTCTTAACAAATTTGCGTGTCAATGTCTTAGGAGTGTGCTTTGATCTTCGGTACTGCCTAGCTTTCTGTGAAGGTGAGCACGTCTTACGAGCATGGAATTTAGCTAACCGTATAAATGACCAGTCGCTGACCGTCAACATCAACAATGCAAAGGTAGCCGATGGGATTCAAGAGATTGTTACAATGAAGAACTTTCCCAGGTAATCCCTTAAATAGGCACCATTGTTTCAACAAACTTTTCTTAAATCAATAGTACAAGCAAATATAAGAAACTTTGAAATAATTCTTCTTGAAATGATCATCCACTCTTAGGGGGTCATTTATCAAACTGGTGTAAAGTAGAACTGGCTTAGTTGCCCGTAGCAACCAATCACAGTCCTCCTTACATTTTTGACAGCTCCTTTGGAAAATGGAAGGTGGAATCTGACTGGTTGCTATGGGCATAACAGTTTGATAAATTTTCTCCTTAATTTACTGCTGCTTATGAGGGGGTCCAGCAGAGAGACAGAGGAGCATGAGTACTTCTTCTCAGTGTGGTAACAGAAAGGAGTGGAGCTTGTGTGCAACAGGTGCAGTGGTGATGCTCTCATATGCACCTAATCTGCATATTAAGAAAAAGTATCATAACTCGGTAACAGAGCCTAGGCTCAACAAAACAAAAACAGCGTTTTAATCAGATGAACCACAGCTCTATGCAAACAGCTGGATAGGGAGGTCGCTGGTGACAGATTTCCTTTAAAGGGAGTCTGTCACCTCCATATGCCCCTATAAAGCACTGACATAGCCCCACAGCACACCTAATCACAAATCTAATGGTACCTGTGGCGCTTTCTTGTGATTTGTAGAAGCTGCAAAAACGTAGTTTAAACCATATGTAAATTAGCAGTTGGAAGTGCCCAGAGGCGGCGTTCACTGGAGCCCGGGCTCCTGTGCTTTTTTTCATGCTTTCCCCGCCCCAGCCATTGCCTCCGCCCGCCCTCCTCTTCACTTGCGTTCCCTCCGTCTGTCCCGGCGAGATCCCGCCCCTGTGCAGTCTCTCGCCGGGCCGGGGCATGCGCACTGCATTGCCCATTGTGGGCTCGGCATCGCCGTATCCAGTGCGCATGCGCCGGCCCAGCGAGTGACTGGAACAGACGGAGGACGCAAGAGAAGGGCGGGCAGAGGCAATGGCTGGGGCTGGGAAAGCATGAAAAAAAAGCTCAGGAGCCCGGGCTCCACGGCAGTGGACGCCGCCTCCGGGCACTTCCAACGGCTAATTTACATATGGTTTAAACTACGTTTTTGCAGGTTCTACAAGTCACAAGAACGCGCCACAGGTACGATTAGATTTGTGATTAGGTGTGCTGCGGGGCTATGTCAGTGCTTTATAGGGGCATATGGAGGTGACAGATTTCCTTTAAGTCTGAAGTAAAAGATATCAAAATGACTCTTTTTATATATCTATATCAATATTGCCCATACATTGTAAAAAATTTTATTATGATAAAATGCTAAAACCAGGAGAAATCTTTAATAAATTTAAAAAGTACTTTAATATGTAATGGTGAAGAAATGCTACCTGGTAACTGGCTGCTGCACCCTCCAATTATGATCATGATTCCAAGTATGTAACAGGAGCCAAAGTCCTGATAGACAATAACTTTTCTATATCTTTAATAAATATATACTGCTTCTGCTTAATATAGAAGGGTGAAAAGAAATTCCAGTGTAATAAAATATAGTTCTTAAAGTGTATCTGTCAGCAGATTTGTAGCTATGAACAGGGGCGGATTGGAAACCTAAAGTGGCCCTGGAAAAAAATGCCTAAAAGTGGCCCCATATTGTAGGAGGGTCTAAATTGACAGGAGGCGGTGCAACAAAAGTAGGGTGTGTCAGCAATACCATAGCGCAAAACACCACATACCACAGTGCTGCACAATATATTTCCCCAAAATCTGTCCCTCTGAGTTGGCCATCAATAAAGGCCAAATTCTCTTGTCCTCTTCCAGTTATCTCTGATTAAGATATGGAGCAGGGGGCTTAGGAGAAGACATATGGCACATAGTTAAATTCAGGAGGGCATGACGATGGCCAGGTACATGAGTACCTGATTCTAACAAAATTAATTACCACTGATATCTTATTCTGTACCCAGCCAGCAGCAGAGATGGGGGCTTGGGCGGCCCTCTGGGCATCCGCCCACCTGGAAATTTCCCTTTATGGTCTATGGTCAATCCGCCCCTGGGTATGAAACTGGCCAACCTGTTGCATGTGTGCTTGGTGGCTGAAGGCATCTGTGTTGGCCCCATGTTCATATGTGCCCACACAACATCATCACACCTGGCCCTGTCAATCTCTCTGCGGGAGTTGCAGAAAGAGCAGAGCCTCTTGGTATAATGACAACGCACCGTTGCTCCTAGAGGCACATTTGAATATAATAAATCATCATTTTCTCAGCAATGCACAACAAATCTGTTGACAGATGCCCTTTAATACTGTAATGTACTATAATAATGGACATTTCCAGGGTAATGGACGCAATCCATTCTACTCAGGCAGCCATGCATGTTGTCTACAATGTAATAAAACATGGTCATAATGACTTGTCTGTGCTGTAAATGTCTTCTGTTTTGCTGTGGACAGATATGCGGTCTGCAGAAGTGTCAGGCCTGGAGTGATCACTGTCTGGAACATTGTGAAATCGAAGTGTAAAAGCAGTGCTGTGCGCGTGGAGCGAGGGCTGATGGAGAGCAATGACATTGTGTTAGTCAGAGACATGAAGCTTTATATCCTCACTGACAGGGGTATGGCCTCATTCACTGACACACCCAGACCCATATTTCAGGTGAGAAGAAATCCATGACTATGTTTGAGATAGCCATTTTGCCATGTAAATAGCAGTAGTTTGGTTGAATGTATCTTCTGGGAGCTGTGTAAAGTAGGTGGTCACTCTATATAATTGTTTGGCTACTTTGTCTTTATAGACTCTTCTCACATATGATTTGCTGAAGAAAAAATATGTCCGCCGGCAGACAGGCCTCTATGTTATACCTTGTCCTAAGCATGAGTACAGGGTCCTGGACAAAGGACTACTCCTGGGGCTTTCAGAAAATAGGTGAGAATGTGGAATATTTATTTGAGCATAGCCAAGTGTTCATCATGTATATGGTACAAATGCAAAATTAAAATTCCTACCAGCAGAGTAATGTGATATTTACCATATCTGCATGCATTACAATGCCTTTCCTCATGCCTGATGCCCATACATCTAGCACTTAAAAAAAGGTTTTCCGGGACTTAAAGGGGTTTTCTGGTCCTTTTATATTGAAGGCCTATCCTCCAGGTTGGTCATTCTGCATCCCTACCAGTCAGCTGTTCTGCTGTAGCTCCAGCACCAGAGGTTGAGGCCAAAACTACACAGCTCCATTGGTTAGCTGGTTACTGCAGCACTCCTCCTATTGAAGTAAATGGTGGGAGTATGATTCTCAACACCTCTACAGACCTCTGTCAATTTGGACCTATCTACGACATGGTGTCACTTTTAGTTTTTTTTCCAGGACCACTTTAAGTTCCCAGTCCGCCCCTGAGATCAGCTGTAGGAAGGGGCCACATTGTTTGGGTGAGCACTGCGTCCTCTTGCTTGGCCTGTGACATAACGTCCAATGGTCACATCCATTCTGCAGATGAGCCTCATTCCAGTGAATAGAACTGAACTAGAGGCCACAACCCTAGTCCAAGCTTCCCGGCTTACTCAAAATGCTGATCATCAGGGGTGCTAGAAATCAGACCCGTCACAACCTGATATGGATGACCTATCCTAAGGATAACTCCAGGAAAACCTTTTGAATGTACAAACCTTCTTGTACAGAGCTGGCATCAGCACCAGGCAAACCTGGACAGATGCCTGGGCTTAGACACTCTGCTTAGGGAGAACCATGATGATCTAGACATGCTCTCAAGCTAAGGTGGATTAGATACGTGGCAAATGGCACTGTGCTGCCCAAAAGCCCAGGTGCACCTGTAGCCACCCCAATACCCTGTGTATTTTATATCCAAAGGAGATGATCTTGCCGTCTTATTAAGTTAAGTTGGAGGGGTCGAAAATAAAATGTTAACCTATAAATACCCATGTCCTTTGCAGGGATCATTTTGTTATTTGGAATATGGAGACAGGCTTTATAAAGGATAGGCTAAGGGCACAATTTAAGTCTTCGACCCTGGACATAATGGCAGACGACATATCCAAGGAAACTATTAAGAAAAAAGTAAAGCAGCAAAAGAAGAAAGGAAATGAGACAGGTAAAAACGGATCTCACTTTCACATCCAAGTGCAACAGTATTCTGCTATCGGGAAGTATAAAATATCCAATATATAATTCAGCAGTGGCAGGTTATATTTTAACTAATTACTATGCCTTATTGGTAGTTCATGGTGATAGTTTATACACAATTGTTCTGACCATTGCAAATGCACCACAAATTTGCAGTAAAGTGGCGTGCAGGTACATATAGCTTTACTCTTTGCATTGGTGTTATTTTTCTCTCAGTCGACTACAGGTTTCTAGTGATACACTGATGAATTAGCTCAGTGAGGCCTAGCTCACGTTTCAGGGTTTTGGTAAGTGTTTGATTAGTGATTTCCATCAACGATTGTGAGCCAAACGCAGGTGAAAAACACAGAACAGGAGCAAATCTTTGAATTATTCCTTCTCTCTGTGTAGACTCTGATCCTGGTTTGGGCTCCAAACACTGACCAAAACACTAGGTAAACTAGGTCAAAGACCACATTTGTTTAGAAAAAAACTTTAATAAATTCGGTATAACACTTGACTTCTACAAATCGACATTCTTAATACTTGACTATATGGCCTGTTGGCTTTGTCTTCCTCACAGTATACAGTGGACATTAGACAAGTTAGGTATTATTGTAATTTCAGTTATCATCACACCATGGGAAAGACGCAACGAGACCAAAACTGCAAAGCAACGCAGGAAGGAGAGGGAGATAAAGCAAGAGATGGAAAGGATCCAACAGCTGGCTAATGAGAAGAACAATGCTATAGATCAATATATCTTGAGTGAGGATGAAAAGGTAATACCACCTATTAGAAAACATCCAAAAATATACAAATGGAAAAAGAAGAGTGAAGGCAAAATGATGGAAATCATAAAACAGATCTATCCATGCAGCCAAAGTCAGAGACTTGAAGTCATTAAAGCCATGGGGCATCAACCATATGTTGAAGCTGACGTAAAAACTTGAAAATACTATGGGAGTGATTTTTATGCTGTTCTTTGATATACCCGTGTGGGGCCATGAGATTTGGCTATTTTATGATGAGGCTTGCACCTAGTCATAAATTAGGCAAATATAAGGCAGTCTGTGCCCCTGGAGAGTAAAACTAGTTCAACGTCCAGACGTAAATGATGTTAGTAAATTTGTCGGGACTGGAGTACTGGCCCCAGCATGGCCTCTGACATGCCCCACTTTGCCTCCGTCCCACCCAACTGCCAAAAGTGGCATAAAACTGGCTGTGCAACTAAATATAGTCGCCTAACAGTTAACAAGGGACTTGCGACTATTTTTATGACTAATTAATAAATGACTCCCTACATGTTAAAGTTGTCCAAAACTAGAAAAAGGTGGCAGCATCATCTGTCCATGAATTGTGTCTGGTATCAAAGCTCTGTGGAAGTGAATAGGGTGGAGTTGTAATACCACACATAACCTAAGGAGTGGGGTGGCACTGTTTTTAGAACAAAACAACCCTGAACACTCCTTTAAAATATCTTCTAAATATAATAATTTTCTTTTGTCATGTATCAGCTAATAGATGCTGAATAAATCAGCAAAACTATTGTCTCTTTTCTATAAAGTCTTTGGTTGAGTCTGGTGCACCCCGATCACTCTCATATTTTGCAGGTGATCGTATGCTCATACTATGCCCACCACCTCTGTGTGTTTAGCCTGGAGACCGTCAGCCACCTGCATACTCTGGAGGACAAGACATCAATGCTCTTTTTACATAATGCTGCTCTGACATACAACGCAAGTTTCTTGGCTCTCTCCAATTACTGTGATGCGGACAAAACTAGCTATGTAACTTTATGGGATCTTCAGAATGGACTGGTAAGATATATGGAATATTGTGTCTGTGTTTTGTGGTTGACAATCATTTGATTACAGAAGAAATTACCATTGTATTCCAGTAATAAAAATGGAAATCCTCAAATCCCTGGACCCCAGAAAATGTTGAAAATGGTGCATTTCTAAACCTGAAATGATCTAGTCTGTGTCAACAAAAAGGAGGAAACCAAGGCACACTCACAGAAGGAACCCCACTTAAATTAGAGTCTCACTATGGCCGGGTTCACATCTCTGTTGTGAACTCCAGCACTCTGATCCAGTCACTGTATCCGGCATACAGTATATGCCGGCTTTCGGCCACACAAAAAATACTACACACAGCATTTTTTATCTGGTTGAAAGCCGGCATATATGCCAGAAGGCCGTTGGATCCCATTATAGTGAATGGGGATCTGGTGGTGCACAGTGATATCCGGGTAAACTGGAGCAGAACTACAGTATTTGGCTTCACCGGTACAGAATACCGGAGTTCACAGTGCAGATGTGAATGTGGCCTAAGGCAGCCCCTTTCCATATGCCCTTAGTGTTACTTTGTCAGTAATTGACGCAAATGCACATTTTTATTGTTGGTTAATAGTGACTCTGGCATCTATGTGATTTGATAAAGGGAGGAAGTTCCCACTGTCCCCATTGGCGCCCAAAATGTGATGGCAGGGTGCCAATGGTTGCTCTGGCAGCCAGGGGCCTAGTAAACGCACGCAGGCCTGACATGGGTGTATGCCTGTTAGGCAGTGCCGGAGGCATGGCTTAACGGTCTGCCTGTCAGTTTGAGTGACAGGTGATAATGCTTTCGTATACTGAGTATGCCAAAGCATCACATAAGTGATCAAATGATTGTACTGTAAAGTCCCCTAGTAGGACTAAAAAAAAGAGTTAATGTTCGTAAAATAAAGTAAAAAAAAAAAAACATATTTAAAACTTTTTTCCATAAAAAGTGGTTTTATTTTGCAAAAAAATGCATATATGGTAAAGAAGAATGAACATGTTTTTTAAACTGGTAGACATAACATCCTCATATAGACACAGCGATGAAATGATGGAAACAAATGGTGCCTGATGGGCCCCACTAATCACTAAAGCTTCATTCACACGACCGTATTTTGTTTCTGTGTTTGTTTATTTTTTTTGCGGACCGTATGCGAAACCATTCATTTCAATGGGTCCGCAAAAAAAACAGAAGGTACTCCGTGTGCATTCCGTTTCTGTATGTCCGTATTTCTGTTCCGCAAAAAAGATAGAACATGTCCTATTCTTGTCCGTTTTGCTGACAATGATACGCACTGTTACAATGGATACGCAAAAAAAAGGATGCCATACGGAACGTCATATGTTTTTTTTTTTGCGGATCCGCAATTTGCGGACCGCAAAACACATACGGTCGTGTGAATGAAGCCTTAGGGTGCGGCTACATGCAAAATGTACTGCAAGACTCCAAGTTGGATTATTTTAGAACTGTGATTTGGATGTGACAACATGGTCAAGTTGAAGGCGAGTCATTTGTCGTGCAAGACTTGCATTAAAGTCAATTGAGTAAAAGTCGTGCATCACATTGTAACACCATTGTTGTACATTAAATGTTACCGTGCAGCTGTAACTTAACCCCTTAAGGACCTTGCCATTTTTCAACTTGAGGACCAGGCCGTTTTTTGGAATTTGACATGTGGCACTTTATATGGTAATAACTTTGGAACACTTTTACTTATCCAGGAGATTCTGAGATTGTTTTTTCATGATACATTGTTGTTCATAATAGTGGTAAATTTGAGTCGCTATTATTCACCTTTTTTTAATTAAAAAATCCTAAATGTACAGAACATTTGGAAAAATTAGCAATTTTCAAAATTTGAAATTCTCTGCTTTTAAGACAGTAGTGATACATAATAAAAGAGTCATTACTTTACACTTCCCATATGTCCACTTTTATGTTTGCATCCTTTTGTAAATGTAATTTTATTTTTTTAGGATGTTATAAAGCTTAGAATTTTAGAAGCAAATTTTCAGTTATGAAGTCACTTTGTGGGGCTTACATAGTGGAAACCACCTATAAATTTTACATAATTAAAGCATTTTCTGAAAGCTACAGTACAGACCAAAAGTTTGGACACACCTTCTCATTCAAAGATTTTTCTGTATTTTCATGACTATGAAAATTGTAGATTCACACTGAAGGCATCAAAACTATGAATTAACACATGTGGAATTATATACTTAACAAAAAAGTGTGAAACAACTGAAAATATGTCTTATATTCTAGGTTCTTCAAAGTAGTCACCTTTTGCTTTGATTACTGCTTTGCACACTCTTGGCATTCTCTTGATGAGCTTCAAGAGGTAGTCACCTGAAATGGTTTTCACTTCACAGGTGTGCCCTGTCAGGTTTAATAAGTGGGATTTCTTGCCTTATAAATGGGGTTGGGACAATGAGTTGTGTTGGGCAGAAGTCAGTTGGATACACAGCTGATAGTCCTACTGAATAGACTGTTAGAATTTGAATTATGGCAAGAAAAAAGCAGCTAAGTAAAGAAAAACGAGTGGCCATCATTACTTTAAGAAATGAAGGTCAGTCAGTCCGAAAAATTGGGAAAACGTTGAAAGTGTCCCCAAGTGCAGTCGCAAAAACCATCAAGCGCTACAAACTGGCTCACATGAGGACCGCCCCAGGAAAGGAAGACCAAGAGTCACCTCTGCTGCAGAGGATAAATTCATCCGAGTCACCAGCCTCAGAAATCGCAGGTTAACAGCAGCTCAGATTAGAGACCAGGTCAATGCCACACAGAGGTCTAGGAGCAGACACATCTCTACAACAACTGTTAAGAGGAGACTGTGTGCAGCAGGCCTTCATAGTAAAATAGCTGCTAGGAAACCACTGCTAAGGACAGGCAACAAGCAGAAGAGACTTGTTTGGGCTAAAGAACACAAGGAATGGACATTAGACCAGTGGAAATCTGTGCTTTGGTCTGATGAGTCCAAATTTGAGATCTTTGGTTCCAACCACAGCGTCTTTGTGCGACACAGAAAAGGTGAACGGATGGACTCTACATGCCTGGTTCCCACCATGAAGCATGGAGGAGGAGGTGTGATGGTGTGGGGGTGCTTTGCTGGTGACACTGTTGGGGATTTATTCAAAATTGAAGGCATACTGAACCAGCATGGCTACCACAGCATCTTGCAGTGGTATGCTATTCCATCCGGTTTGTGTTTAGTTGGACCATCATTTATTTATCAACAGGACAATGACCACAAACACACCTCCAGGCTGTGTAAGGGCTATTTGACCAAGAAGGAGAGTGATGGAGTGCTACGCCAGATGACCTGGCCTCCACAGTCACCAGACCTGAACCCAATCGAGATGGTTTGGGGTGAGCTGGACTGCAGAGTGAAGGCAAAAGGGTCAACAAGTGCTAAGCATCTCTGGGAACTCCTTCAAGACTGTTGGAATACCATTTCAGGTGACTACCTCTTGAAGCTCATCAAGAGAATGCCAAGAGTGTGCAAAGCAGTAATCAAAGCAAAAGGTGGCTACTTTGAAGAACCTAGAATATAAGACATATTTTCAGTTGTTTCACACTTTTTTGTTAAGTATATAATTCCACATGTGTTAATTCATAGTTTTGATGCCTTTCAGTGTGAATCTACAATTTTCATAGTCATAAAAATACAGAAAACTATTTGAATGAGAAGGTGTGTCCAAACTTTTGGTCTGTACTGTATATTATTTTATTTTTCGGGCGACTGTCTTATGTTGGGGCTCATTTTTTTGCGGCATGAGGTGACGGTTTGATTAGTACTATTTTGGGGTACATACGACTTTTTGATCACTTAGTATTACACCTTTTGTAATGTAAGGTGACAGGTTTTTTTTTACAGTGTTCACCTGATGGGGTGGATCATGTGATATTTTTTTATAGAGCAGGCCGTTACAGATGCAGCAATACTTAATATGGCTGTTTTTCTTTTTTTCAATTTTTTTAAGATTGTATATGTCTTTATTATGGGAAAGGGCTTTTTTTTCTTTTTGGATGTTTTTTTTAAGAAATGGCGCTGATGTTTTGACGATAATCTTCTAATCTGTAAATCATGTTTCTACTTTTCTAAGTTTGAGGACTTATGGATTTTCTCTGTAGGTCAAGAAAAGACTGAAAAATGAACCAAATATTTGCTGTGTGTCAATCACTGATGAAGCCGACAGAATTGCTTTTGGAGTGACTTCTGGAAACATGTAAGTGGAAAACATTTTTTCATGAAAACTGAGTGGATGTTTAAAATGATCAATCCCCCCAAAATTAACAATTTTCGGGATCCTTTAAAAAACGATCCAGACTGAAATGCTGCATACTGAATTTCCAACAACATTTTGTTGGGATCCCATGGATATTAATTAGATCTAGTCTGTACGCCTTCTTTTAAGTTTATATGACAAAGAGGTCACAAAGATATTTAGGCCATATTCAGACATTGCGTGCTTAATGATGAACCCCAACTGCGTGTATCAAAAAAAGGGCATTGTGGATTTCAGGGCATGCTGCAGATGTTAAACTCCACAGGAGGCCCATTAGGTTTTGAAATGGGTGCGGATTTGCACTAAGAATTTTACCAATACAATTTAAAGCGTGAAATCTGCAACCAAAGGATTTGTGGCTGTTGATCATGCTCAGCCTTCTTGCTTTTTATGGCAATGAATCTCTAATGGCATATACAGTTTTACAATTCCATAGCAGCATCAGTTATTTGCAAGTTCACATTTTTAGTTTATATTGTGGCCAGTACAGAGGTGTTCCAGTTAAGGGACAATATACATGATTTTCAGTAGTCCTACATGTTCAATGCTTTAGTAGTATTGTTTGTATACTTTGTAATACATTTAAAGAGTACCTGAGTTAAAAGAAAAAAAATTGTATAATGGCTGTACTTCTTTGTATAACCATAACAGTAGAAAACAGGTTTTTTGGGCTTCCCTAATATCTCTTTCAGCCATATTATTCCATGTTTCAGCTGCACAGCTAGATGCAATTTTCTCACAAGCAGGGGGTGTCTCCCTTCTGTGGAATGCGCCAGCACTGTACTGCTGTAACATTCTTTCCCTTACTCCCCACTATGTTTATTTTTACTCCGGACTTCACAGAACAGATATGGAGAGGGACATCATACTTACAGAAAGTCATGAGGCTCCTATAATCTCCAAAAGCAGTGTACAAGAGTTCTTTTATCCACCTCTGGATCTCAGCTACCTCTGACACGCCATCTTCTGCGTCTCTGTTATTAGGGACGGGTCTTGCCTGACAACAGGCAGTGAACTGCAAATTAGGTAGAAGCGAGACCCCTAGTGGCCATGACTTTACAGCTTTTTTCAGATGGATACAGGCAGATTTTTTAAATGAAGTGATTTAGAAATTTGATACTTACACCATTCTCTATGAAATGAAATGAAATCGTGTGAAAGTACGTTGACTCTTTAACATTGATATGCTAATTTTTCTTAGCATCAAGGCACATGATGTGGAGATATATATATTGTATATGCAAGGGTGAAAACATTCCCTTCCCATTTGGTGAACTGTAATTGGCCAGTGTTAGGTGAGTTATGTCCTATTTGCTTTTGGTATATTAACACTGTATGTGTCTTTTGATTACAGACTGAAGGTTTGGGATCCTTTCAGGCGTAAACACAAGATAATTCCAGGATATGAAAACCTCTGTCTTACAGTACACAGCAAAATACAAATCATAGAAGGAGGATCAAAAGCAATCTTACTATCAGGTAAGTGTACACAGCTCTGTGAATACCTGTGAATACCTGTAAGGCAATAGTGAATAGGGTGTGGGGTGTCTGAATGCATGAACTCTAAAGCAACTGTGTTAGGGTTCATGCACACGGCCCAGCCATATGTGTTCCGCATTTTGCGGAATGGAACGCCCTGCCCTCTATAGAACTGTCCTGTCCTTGTCTGTAAAACGGACAAGAATAGGACATTTTCTATATTTTTTTGTGGGGCTGTCTGCATTTTTTGTAGCCCCATTGAAGTGAATGGGTCCTAATCCGATCCACACAAAAAATATGGATCGGATGCAGACATGTATTATGTTACTGTATGCTGGGAATTGGTCTTTGAGGGCCGCATGTGTAAACTGTGAAATGACCTTCTGCAGAGAACATCAACTTTTGATTGTACAACAGTCTCTTGAGGACATCAATCCAATCAGCATATTGCAGATATATTTCTGTGTACTTTATATAACTACTAGCTGAAGGACCCGGCTTCGCCCGGGTATATTTAATTTATTTCTTTTACTGTTTGTGTGTGTGTGTCGTTAAAAGATATCGAGAGTGACCTCTACAGTGCCTGCCCCTTTAACAGTGACCTCTACAGCGGCCCGCCCCTTTAACAGTGACCTCTACAGCGGCCAGCCCCTTTAACAGTGACCTCTACAGCGACCCGCCCCTTTAACAGAGACCTCTACAGCGGCCCGCCCCTTTAACAGTGACCTCTACAGCGGCCCGCCCCTTTAACAGTGACCTCTACAGCAGCCCACCCCTTTAACAGTAACCTCTACAGCTTCCCGCCCCTTAAACAGTGACCTCTATAGCAGCCCGCCCCTTTAACAGTGACCTCTACAGCAGCCCGCCCCTTTAACAGTGATCTCTACAGCAGCCTGCCCCTTCAACAGTGACCTCTACAGCAGCCTGCCCCTTTAACAGTGACCTCTACAGCTGCCCACCCCTTTAACAGTGACCTCTACAGAAGCCCGCCTCTTTAACTGTGACCTCCACAGCAGCTAGAGTGGCCACTGTCTTCACCCCAGAAAGCCAGACCTCACCGGCCATTCCCCCAAACGTGAAACAGCGACCCCAGTTCCCATGAAGACATCACTAAACATGAGGCCACGCCCCCCCTGGCTCCGTGAAGACATGGAGGAGAAGCTGTCTGAGTGTGAGCTACTAAAAGGGTGGACATCCCTGTGTCTGTCCAGGCACTGCGTCGGACGGAGAACAGGTAGCCAGAAAACTGGACTGTCTGGCCACCCGAACATCAGCCTGCCCCTAGGGTGGCCAGAGGTCTTGTTTTAGGCTGGACGGTCTGGCTTTCAGACTCCCTGTCCTCTGTCATGCGCAGGGCCTGGATGGACACAGCAGCAGAACTCTCAGCAGCAGCACTCTGCAGTCTGAGCAATGAGCTGCAGGGAGAAAGTCACCTTCCCCCCACCCCTGCAGCTGACAGAAGGTGATTTTTACCAATATTTTTAATCCCGGTCAAATGCAGCATGGAAGGGGCGTAGCCTGACTGAGTCAGGGGCGTGACTTAGTGGGATCTGGGGGTGGTGCTTTTAAGTCCTTCTTTTGACGGTGGCCGGAATTACAGGTCGATGCCATAGTAATTTAGGAGGAAGGTGGGTAGCAGTGGAAGAAAACATCTTTTATTACTACTGAACAGTCAATATGTAAAATTTACATTATATGAGGTAATGATTGATGATGAGTTAGTCTAAAACATACGTTATAGTTATGGTAACCGGGAATACCCATTTACCATTGTCATCCACAGTGCTCTGCCTCTTTAATGCAGACCTAAAGCAGTGAACTGGCTAGGTTGTCATAGAAACCTGATGTGTGCCTGTGAGCTTCTATTGGCTGATAAGGGTCACGTGACCAGGCTACTATTGGCTAATGCATTTTTTGGGAATATCTCAGGAACAGTACGTCCTAGAGAGTTGAAAACTGTTCTAAAACCTTCCCGGACACCTGATGTACATGTGTGCCAAATTTTGTGATTGTAGCTGCAGCGGTGCGGATTCCTTTAGCGGACATACACACACACACACATACACTCAGCTTTATATATTAGATATGCAACACAAAATATCTATATTGATGGTTTACATGAAAAATACACATTGTGTTCTATGTTTTGTCTATCCATAGGTGATGTCAGCTTGTGGGACCTGGACAATGGAACTGTGGTCTCAGTTTTTACCCCTGATAGTAAAATCTGCTGTTTGACCTTAGCTGCTGACAGAAAAACCATTCTGATTGGCATGAGCGATACACCCTCACTTGTCACCCTCAAGATTGCCTCCAAAGATAAAGACAGCTCTTATTATGTAGGGACAGATCTATTTGGAGAAGAATCTACAAGTAGCGAAGATGAACCTGATGAGAAAGACCAACCATTAAGGATCTAAACTACAAAATGACAATGAATAAGTAATAAAACTGTCCTTGCATTGGATGTATGTAAGATCACTAGCAGTCTATGCATTTTCTCTTCAGTAATATCACATGATATTACATGACATGCAATACTATATGCAATATATAATCTTCGTGAACTTTCCGTGTGTTTTCATGGGACTCCGGGTCTGTGTCTCCGCACCGCATGAGACAGAACATGTTCTATCTTTCGCCACATCTTGTGAAGTTCACATAGACGGTGCACATGTTTTGTGAACCTGGATTCTGCAGTCTCCAACTCGGGCACAGTGTTGCACGGTCGTGTGAATGGGTCCTTAAAAAAATGCTGCTGTTTGCTTAAAATCCTTCAGTTACTATGATAAAGTTTAATATCTTGAACAGTCATCAGAATCAGTTATTTTTACATAGTGTGCAATATGTACAGTAGGTCACTAACTTTAGCTCCGAAGGCATCTGTTATTCATACAAATATATTTAATTTGCAATATTTTCTGCACATCGCATTGTCACTTTGTGCTAAACAGATAATCTACATCATGGAAACACTGGCAATTATAACATAATAAACATTTTCACTCTTCTGCTATGTCTATATTAAAATTGTCATTCCGTCCAATCTGTTTCAATCTAAATGAGTCATCTGGAATTTTTCTAATATCGTACTGGGATATTACAAGTTAATTAAAAGGTGGTCCCCAATTTATGAGCCTTTTCCGGAGCCGCTGCAAAGAGTCTCACGTTCTAAAGAGCCTGGCATGTCAAATCACTGATTTTATTGGGCGCTTAGTATTTCCTAATATTCTCTTTGGAAATGAAACCTTGCTGCTGGGTTCATTCATAAATTACATGTTATGTGGAGTGTGTTAGCACCGGGATAGCCTGTAATAGAGATGAGCAAACCTTTTGGGATTTGGTTTGTTTCAGGTTCGTCAATTTTTTTAAAATTTTGTTTCGACCCAAATTGATTTTACCTGAACCAAAGTTGCTCCAATTGCTCTGAGAATTGATATATAACACCGTCTAGTCTTTTTTTTAGAAACGAAGACTAGATGCTCTTGACTGACAGCAATAGCAAATAATGCCATAGTGACACTGACATACATAGATATGGGTATGGTTGCTTGACAGCGTTAATGACCACACTGTCACGTGTCATGCTTTTTCAAATTCCAAAGCTTCCAAAAATGTTCACTTATCAGGTGCAGATGGGGTTTAAACACACACGGTGTAATGGGAAAAAAACAGTGGCTTGTTGGGGAACCAAGTGTTCAAAAATTATGCCTTTACGGGGCAGAATGCCTGCCCTTACGAGTGCTACTAGTCAGAAGAAAGGGTGGCTTGTTGGGACCAAGCCCCCAAAAACTATGCCTTAAAGGGGTTGCCACGCAAAAAAATTTCTACAGTTTTCAAATCAGTACTTGGAGAGCATGGACACGTCCCCTTAGCTGCAGAAGAAAAGAAACTCACCTTAAAGGGAACCTGTCGGCTCTGAAACACCCTCCAAACTAGAGTAAGCGGTGTATATTGTAAGTGACGTTGAGTCCGGTGATGTAAATTTTATCTTCATACTCACTTCCATTCCGACGCTGTGCTCCCACAAACCAGCAGTAAAATGCACTCAGTGGACTCCAGTGCTCACTTACATAATGGAGAGGACTCAAAGAAGAGTCCTCTCAATGTATTTTACTGCAGGTTTGTGGGAGCACAGCGTCGGAATGGAAGTGAGTATGAAAATAAAACTTACATATTCGGATTCAGCATCACTTACACTATACAATACTTACTCTAGTTCAGGGGGGTTTCGGAACAGGTTCCCTTTAAGCTCACTTTCAGACATGCTAATGGCAGGTATCCACTCCGCAAAAGCTGTGGCAAGCTGCATATACCGTGTTTCCTTTCAGCAGGAGGTAAACATTCCCCTTCTTGCTTTGCAAGAGAGGGTCTAAAAGCAAGGCTATCCTGTAATCATCATACTCCTTGATATGAATGATACGCCTGTCACTGCGTAAGCAAGCAAGCATACAGCTCGCCATTCTGGCCAGTGTACCTCCCCCACTGAGATGATTGGGTGTTGTGGCCAGTGTCATCATCATCATCTTTCTGCTTCTCCACCACTGGCTTCTCATCCTCCATAGGACTTTCACCTTTGGGTCCTCAACCGCTACAGGCAGGGGTGGATTGGCCATAGACCCTACAGGGAAATTTTCCGGTAGGCCGATGCCCCGGGGGGCCACCCAAGCCCTACTCTCTGCTGCTGACCAGGTACATAATGAACTCTCAACAGTAATTAATGCTGTGAGAATCAGGTAGTCATGTACCCAGCCAGCAGCTGCACATGCCCTCCTTAATTCAACTTCTGTGGCCCGCACCTCACCTCCTATTGTTGGCCACCACAGAGGGCCAGCTGTTGTGGCAGTATATTGTGCTACACTGTGTTATTTGCTTCTGCTGGGATGGTATTTTGCACTATGATATTGTTGACCCCTTCTACTTGTGTTGCTCCACCTTCTGCCCTCGTCCCCTGGTTGCATGAGCATGAATGTCTGTTCTAAGATAAATTTCAGGGAAATAAGATCGTTCATGTCACAGTTGTCCCTACTGACAAGTTTTGGTGCCTCTTCGAAGGGCTTCAGCATGCGGCAGGCCTCACTGATGAGGCACCACTGCCTGACCTGGAAACAACACATGCTCCCTGGTGAGGGGGTCTGGTGCATGACAAAATCATTCATGTCCTTACGCTGCTCGAACAGATGCTCAAGCAAGGGCAAAGTAGAATTCCAGCGAACGTTGCAGATTTAGAAGTGTAACGGCAGACCGTTCTGTCCAGACAGGGTTCCTTGCCACGTAAGAATGGCTGAAATGTGAGGACAGTCTCTTGGATATTGCCAGCATATTCTGTAAGCCAGTGCACCTTTTAAAAAAGCATTGGACGACTAAGTTAATCACATGCGCTATGCAGGAAAATGGTGGTAAAGTATAGTACAGTATGTTACCAGAAAACAATGTCAGAATCACTTGGATACGTAAAACCATTACAATGTCAGGTGGGGTGCTGGGTCTCCTTAAAGAGACCAGCTGTATGGTACTAACAAGATGGTTTTCTATCCTTGGGAGATATTTCTTTTCATAGAGCTATTTTCAAAAATGTTCACACATGCCAGATTTTCAAAATCTGGCCTGGTCCTTAAGACTAAAGCAGGCTCGGTCCTTAAGGGGTTAAGGGCAGTCTTTATTTTAGCTGCTTTCTGAAACCTTAGCTAATAAGCTCACGTTCTCACTTCCTCTCCAGTGAATTCCAGAAGGTATGTGAGCAGTTATTGGAGGTTGTTCTGAGCGGAGAAAGCTTAGGAGCTGTATATACAGAGATGTATGACATGAATGATGCCATTTATTCAGCAATGTTTATCCTGCCGGTCATTATATACTAGGCTGTTCTTTTACACTATTGAATAAACATGTTCTTTTCCATTTACAGGTGATATTCTGTACTTATATTGGTCATTTTACTTTCAAGTCATGAATGCCACTCATTGGTAAACTGGTGTCAATCACAAGAGATTCATGACCAACTTATTGATTGGTGACACGTTGGGACATTTTCTGAAAAAGTAGGGCTTGTTCATATCACACTTGTTCATATCACACGCCCCTCCCCCCCCACACATCACCAGACCTACAGAAGGAAGCATGCTTAATTGCTACCCATCTCTGGGGTTTAGCTCTTTCAGTCCTCCACCCAAGACTCTGATCCCCACTCATAAAATTCCTGTGACTGGCCACAGCAGTGACATGTCCCCCATGCATCATATCACTAGGTCAAGTGTCACATGGGGGACAGGCCAATGCTGTGGCTAGTCATTGGCTGCACCGGCCATGTGGCTCCCATAAAACAGGAAATTTATAGGTGGAGACCAGAGTGCAGCAGCAAACTGAAGGAGCCAGGACCCAGCGTCGGGGAGCAGGTAAGTGTGCTTCCGTCCAAAGGTCTAGTGACATGGTGAAGGGGTCTAGCCAAATGGCCCGATAAGGCGGACAAGCTTGGGCCATTTTTTCACTGCCTCATTTGCTAAAAGTTGTTCCTTTAGAGGGTAGAGTCCTGACCAAGTTTTCACCTCCAGTAGAAGAGGAGATAAGAGAAGACTGGGCCCCCTCTTGCCCTGGGTCCTATAGCAGTTGCAGGATCTGCCGCTATGGTAGTTACACCCCTGTATTGAAGACAAGCCATTAGGGTGTACATCCCCATGTTATACATCATCTATTGCTGCTGAGCCAAACTTATCAACACGAGGTTCTTAGTATACATTTTCATCACAATGTATAAGCCCACTTGCCACTTCACGGCGACCTCTTTCAAGTGGGTCCCTACACTAACCTTATCATTACTATACTATTATTAACTGATTATAATAATACTATTATTATATTGTTACTATTATCAATATTATACTATTTTGCTATCCCTAATAATATATTGCCCTCTGGACATATTGTTTAATATTATATCATTAGTACTATTTTTATTATTCTAAATTCAGTCTCTATTTATAAAGCTGTTGATCCAGAAGAAGGCAAAAACCTCTGGACACATTCAGCCAATTTGTGTCACAGGGAAAAATTCCTTCTCGACTCCGGGAAAAGGCGATCAGTCCTAGAACCCTGGATCAAACCTAACTGCTAATATTACTATTATTAATCTTTGTCCAATAAATATTTATTAGTACCCTAATGTAAATGTTTTATTATTTTATTATTATCCTAAAATTATTATTATTAACTTAATTATGCTAATGACAGTTGTTTAATATTAAAGCACTCATTTCATTACTACTATTATAATTCTCAATATTTATAAGTATTTAGGTTTTGTTCTTTTTTTTACTATTTTTATTGTATTATAACTACCACTGCAACTATAATTCCTATCATACTGTTAGAATACTATTTTTTTTTAGCACTATTGTTTATTACTGTTATACTTTGCCTATGCTTTTGATCCAGAAGAAGGCGAAAACCCCTGGACACATTCAGCCAATTTGACCCCGGGAAAAGGTGATCAGCCCTGGATCAAACTTAACTATGCAATCAAAACTTATAGTTAATACAGTTAATATTAGAGGACATATTTAATTACTATTACTAATTCTCAATATTTATTAGTATTTAGGATTTTTTTTCCCTACTTTTTTGCATTTTAACTATTCTATAATAGCTACTATTATTCCTATCATACTATTAGAATACTATTGTTACTTTTACTGTAACTGTTATTACTATACTGCTCCTACACTGTTGATCCAGAAGAAGGCGAAAAAACCCTGGACACATACAACCAATTTGTGACACAAGGAAAAAATTCCTTCTCGACCCCGGAAAAAGGCGATCAGTCCTATGACCCTGGATCAAACCCCCTACTTCCTGTAATGGATTTCTAAATATTATTAATATTTTAATTATATTTATCTAATAACGACTAGTATCAATAATATTATAATTAGTAATATTATATCATTTTCCTTATGACTAATTTCTACATATCATTATACTATCACAAATTATACTATAATTTTATTATTAATTTTAATGCTATGCCCCTGTTTATTAGTAAGGTCCTTGTCCCTAAAACTGTTAATCCAGAAGAAGGCGAAAAACCTGGGACACATTCAGCCAATTTGTGCCACAGGGAAAAATTCCTTCTTGACCCCGGGAAAAGAAAATCAGTCCTAGAACCCTGGATCAAACCTGTTACTATAACTAATATTAATACTACTGTTATTATTATTATTACTCTAATACATGCTATTATTACCATTGTACCTGCTACTAATATTCTACTGTTACTCTAGTAATTCTAATCTGCTATTATTATGACTAGTTTTTGGTTTTTTTTTTAGTGATTATCTACCAGTATTGCCAAAAATTATGTTATTGACGGAGAGGTCTTAGCAGGACTGTCCAGATGATATTTCTCCTTCCTCTCAAATACTGGTAGACATGATGGCTGATGTTACGCTGTCTGGTCCTGCTTCTCCTTGTGGTGGTCTTCACTTTGATTGTAATTTTCATCTTCTCCTTCCCCTTCTTTTCTTCTGCCTTGCGTTCCTCTTCTTCATCCAGGCCTCTACACAGTTGTACCATCATAGCTCTTGCTTCTTCTTCCATCGATGGTTGTGGTTGCTCAAGCTGCATCGGTTGTTCTTCATAACTGGTAAGATATGCTTGCTAAGCTCTTGGACTGGTCGGCATGAGGCGCTAAGATGGCAAGAGATTAGTAGATGAATATTGAGACATTCACATCAGTCCTTGTATGAATGTAACTTTAAAAAGTCTTTCAAAAAGGCAACAGAATAAGGACCATGTTCTCTAACCTCCATCTTGCAGAGGGGTGATGGGAGAAGCTTGACACAATAGGCCAGTCTCCTTAGCTGTTCCTCCGGCGTGATGTTAACTAAATAAAATAAAACCAGATAATGGGATCAGTCATATAAAACTCTTTTGAAGCCTGATAATGGAGCAGACCAGAGTATCTGTGGTGCTGAACTGGTGGCAGCTTAAATGAGAATCAGTTATTCTATTATTTCACAGTCTGTAGAGAATAAATAGGAAAAAAAGAGTACAGAGAATGGAGAGCCAACACAATGTGATGAATAATACCTGATCCAACGCTGGCTGAATATCCGCTCCACATTGTCTCTAATGAAGTCTTCACTCTGATAAATTGTATCCAAATCCTATAAAAGCAGGAAGAGTTCAGCAGATGTTTTGGCCACTTGGTTCTAATGACTTTGACTAGGATGTACTGGTCATAGAAACATTGGGAAACACTGGCCTATATATTCAGGGGCATGGACAAAGCCAGGAAACCTTATATGATATTAAATGTTACTCTAAAAATAATTGAGCTCCTGTGTTATATGTGGTAGATATGGACATCTTTACTTCATGCAGAGCAGTAGTAGGAAGGAGGGGACCTGTGGTGAAGTGGCTTAGGCTTCTTACACAAGGCCATGTCCACATTCCATTCTGCAAAATGCCTTCTATGTGCATTCTGTATTGTTCAAAGCTCCATCGATAGAAAGGACTATACTTGTCCACAATTAAGACAAGAATAGGACATGTTCTAAAATTTGCAGAATGGTTACATGGATACGTAACAAATACAAATATGTGTATGACCCCTTAGAAATGAATGGGTTAGTGTGCAAAACATACAGACAGCACACAGACAAAAAATCCTATTTTGTCCATTAGGCCTAAGGACTGGCCACCTTACAGCCAGTGGGACAGTGAACACCATCCAAATGTCAGGTCCCACACTGAGAAAGACTTGGAGATCCTGGGGAAAAGACAGAAGCTGTTTCCACCACTCCTGTCTTCTCTAGTATTACATACATGGCCAGGGGCGGACTGGGAACTTAAAGTGGCCCTGGAAAAAATACTAAAAGTGGCCCTGTTTTGTAGTCAGGTCCAAACTGATGGAAGGCAGGGCCAACAATACCATATTGTGGCACATTTTACACCCCAACAGAGCCAAATACCACAGTCCATCACAATATACTGCCAGCAGCACAAAATACATCCCCAAAAACTTCCACTGGCCGGCCATGAGGAGGACTCAGGCAGCCCCCTGGGCATCGGCCCACCGGAAAATTTCCCTGTAAGGTCTATGGCCAATCCGCCCCTATACATGGCACTCAATGATCGCTGTGTATAGAATAAAGGTATAGGGACTGCCACTGCCTCTGGTCACCCTACTGGTCCTGGGACTGGTCAAGACTGGAGGGTTACTGGTTTTTCTATGTGTATTGAGACCCTACATGTCATTAACAGTCACTATTTGTACTGTAACTGGGCAGATGTCTCCTGTAACTGCAGTATAGTGTAAAACTAACAATATGTATGATGAGATGGAAAACCCCTTTAAGTTGGCAAAAAATAAGAGTTTAACTATAGGACATATCACCCAGCCCTACTAAAGACTACTACTGTAACATTTATAACCAGTGACGAGTGTGAACACGTGTCTGGTCCTGAAGAACACAATGCCCGCGGTGCTGAAGCGGTAAATAACTGGTTCCATCACTGGATCCATGTGACAAGTGGTTAAATCACCACATCCAGTTTCTGAATATCAGCCGCCATCTTTCCCCACAAGTATTTATCATGTAGACATCTCTATATAAAGCTATAAATCATAAACTTCCTCATTCACAGATTTCCCCCCAAAATTATCCTGTGTGAATATGTGTGATGAGATAAATGGTGGCATGGTTGCCATGTATCTTGGGTCAGACCTGAAATATCGCAGTAGTCGCACAAGTCGCCTTCTCTCTCTGATGAGATATAACGGTCTGAGGAGAACTGACTGTTTTCTGTTTCAAATTGAAAGCCAGCAATCCTATTGGCTGTTCAGTAATGCAGTTACCCTGGTGACAAGAGTGCCCGCACATTTAAAGGGACAGGACGCTGCTCTCAGATTATAGGGCACTTTTCTAGATCTTTCTTCTAATATTGTGTGAAACATGAACCTGTAGAGATGATGAGCCGGAAATAATTCTATATACTTCATATTTCTACACACAGCCATTTGTGGAGCTGCAGAGCAATTTCTATAGGAAAGGTGACATGTCTTTGATGTCTACAAAGACCTGTTAATGTATAGAAAGGCTCTTTTTGTTTAATTTTTTTTAAGTATCTCTTCTATGTATCAACTTACAGAGGTATTCTGGTTTTAATGATTGCATTTATTTGTGTAGAGAACAGGCAGTCATACAATATTCTAATATACACGTATAGTATCTCACAAAAGGGAGTACACCCTTCACATTTTTGAATATATTTTATTTTATCTTTTCATGGGTAGTCAGTCAAGTAGTCAGCTTGTATAACAGTGTAAATTTGGTGTACCCTCAAAATAACTCAACACACAGCCTAGATTAATGTATAAACTGCTGGCAACAAAAGTGAGTACACCCCGAAGTGAAAATGGAAAAATTGTGCCCAGTGTGGCCTCCATTATTTTCCATCACTGTCTTAAAGGGGTTGTCTCACTTCAGCAAGTACAGTAGCATTTATCTGTAGAGGAAGTTAATACAAAGCACTTACTAATGTATTGTGATTGTCCATATTGCTTCCTCGCTTGATTCATTTTTCTATCAAATTATACACTGTTTCCATGGTTATGACCACCCTGCAATCCAGCAGCAGTGGACGTGCTTGCACAATATAGGAAAAAGTGGCAGCCTCATTGGTGGCCAGGACCGTGGGAGCTCACATAGGCCAGCGCTTTTTCCTATAGTGTCCAAGCATGGCCACCGCTGCTGGATTATAGGTTGTCGTAACAATGGAAACGAGCAGTGTAAAATGCAATGGAAAAATTATTCAAGCCAGCAAAGGAAGCAATTTGGACAATCACAATACATTAGTAAGTGGCCTGTATTAACTTTCTCTACATGATAAATGCCATCTGCTGTAGTGAGATAACCCCTTAACTCTCTTGGGCATGGAGTTCACTAGAGCTTCATAGGTTGCCACTGGAATCCTCTTCCATTCCTCCATGACGACATCACAGAGCTGGTGGATGTTAGAGACCTTGAGCTCTTCCACCTTTGATTTGAGGATGCCCCACAGATGCTTAATAGGGTTTAGGTCTGGAGACATGCTAGGCCAGTCCAGTACCTTTATACATACCTCCCAACTTTGGAAATGGAGAAAGAGGGACGTATTGCAAATTTTTTCAGCACTAGGCCACGCCTCTAACTCCGCCCCAAAACATAACTATACACCTAATCCCACCCTTCCCCTTACTTAGTAATTATTCCCCAGTTATGTGCCCCCTTTAGTATGCCCAGTTATGTGCCCCCAGTAATATGCTCTATGTGCCCCCAGTAATATGCCCAGTTATGTGCCCCATTAATATGCCCAGTTATGTGCCCCCAGTAATATGACCAGCTCTGCCGCCCAGTAATATGCCCAGCTGTGTCCCCAGTAATATGCCCAGCTATGTGCCCCCCAGTAATATGCCCAGCTGTGCCCCCCTATAATATGCCCACATTGTACCCCCAGTAATGTTGTGCCCCCAGTAATGTGCCCACAATTTGCTCCCCAGTAATATGCCCACATTGTGCCCCCCAGTAATATACCCACATTTTGCCCCCAGTAATATACCCACATTGTGATCCCCAGTAATGTTGTGCCCCCAGTATTATGCCCACATTGTGCTCCCCAGTTTATGCTCACATTGTGCCCCCATTGTGCTCACTAAACTAACAGTCCCCTTCCCCCATCAGACCTCAGATCAGCGTATTGTGCCTCCCTCAGACCTCAGATCAGCGTATTGTGCCCCCATCAGACCTCAGATCAGCAGAATGTGCCCCCATCAGACCTCAGATCAGAGTATTGTGCCCCATCAGACCTCAGATCAGTGTATTGTGCCCCCATCAGACCTCAGATCAGCGTATTGTGCCCCCATCAGATCTCACATCAGCCTACTGTGCCCCATCAGACCTCAGATCAGCGTATTGTGCCCCCATCAGACCTCAGATCAGCAGAATGAGCTCCCATTAGTCCTCACATCACCCTACTGTGCCCCCATCAGACCTCAGATCAGCGTATTGTGCCTCCATCAGACCTCAGATCAGCGTATTGTGCCCCCATCAGACCTCAGATCAGCGTATTGTGCCCCATCAGACCTCAGATCAGCGTATTGTACCCCATCAGACCTCAGATCAGCGTATTGTACCCCCATCAGACCTCAGATCAGCGTATTGTGCCCCCATCAGACCTCACATCACCCTACTGTGCCCCCATCAGACCTCAGATCAGCGTATTGTGCCCCCATCAGACCTCAGATCAGCGTATTGTGCCCTAATCAGACCTCACATCACCCTACTGTGCCCCCATCAGACCTCAGATCAGCGTATTGTGCCCCCATCAGACCTTACATCACCCTACTGTGCCCCCATCAGACCTCAGATCAGCGTATTGTGCCCCATCAGACCTCAGATCAGCGTATTGTGCCCCCATCAGACCTCAGATCAGTCCACCCAGCCACATAAGATTAAAATAAAAAACCTTTCTTACCTGTCCCGCGCTGTGGCTGCCCTCCGGTCCGGCGCGCCACTGTCTTCCCTGGCCGGCCAGGGAAGACAGTGGCGCGCCGGACCGGAGGGCAGCCGCAGCGCGAGACAGGTAAAGGTTTTTTTTATTTTAATCTTATGTGGCTGGGTGTCTGATAGGGGTCGCTAAATACAAGTGAGCGCTTCCATAATGGAAGCGCTCACTTGTATTCGCCTGATAGTCATCCTTGCTGGGCCCCTCCTGACTCACTGGGCCCGGAGCCGTCGCCCCTCCTGCCCCCCCCAGTAGCTACGCCTCTGGTTGTGCCCCCAGTAATATGCCCACATTGTGCTCCCCAGTTTATGTTGGGCCCCCAGTATGCCCATATTGTGGTCCCCAGTAATGCTGTGCCCCCAGCAGGGGCGTTGCTAGGCTAAAACATTCAGGGCCTGGGCCCCTGATATTTCCTCCCAGGCCCTGAATGTCCTGCCTGCCAGCTAAATACAATTGTATTGCCGTCCTCAGGACGGCAATACAATCGAATCTAAAGCACTGCAAAAGGTGAAGGACCTGTGGTGACATCACAGGTCATGTGATCGGAGCAGTAGCTGAGAAGGACCTGCGATGATGTCACTGGTCACATGTCATCATATGACCAGTGTAGGAGAGGTTCCCTGGTAAACAGAACGCTAGGGGAAGAAGCTCTGCAGAGACGAGGCAACTGAGAGAAGTTGTCCAGACCAAAATGGAGAAGATGACAGAGAAGGTCTACATCAGAGGAGACGTCACCTGGAGGCCCTGGATGTGACAAGTATGTGCTGCTGCGGAAGGGGGAAACAGGTGGTCGACTTTGGCCATATGCATTGGGGCTTGGGCCCCAGATCTTTTGAGACCCTAGCAACGCCCCTGGCTCCCAGTAATATGCCCACATTGTGCTCCCCAGTTATGCTGTGCCCCCAGTAATATGCCCATATTGTGCTCCCCAGTAATGCTGTTCCCTCAGTAATATGCCCATACTGGGCTCCCCAGTAATGCTGTGCCCCCACCAATATGCCTATATTGTGTTCCCCAGTAATGCTGTGCTCCTAGTAATATGCCATACTGTGCTCCCCAGTATTGCTGTGCCCCCCAGTAATATGCCCATACTGTGCCACTCACAGAAAATTGAAAAAAATAAAAACCATATACTTACCTTCTTCCTAGCAGCATCACCAGCAGGACATCTTCTTCTCTAGTCTGGAGGGGGCAGAGCCAAGGCTGATTGACGGTAGGCCCTATCCCCCTCCCAGACCAAAGGTGTGGAGAGCAGCAGGGAGGTATGTAGAGCCTGCAGGGGGGACGGGAGGGGTTATGGATGAAGTAGCGAGCCGATGCCGGCTCTCTGCTTCATCACCATACAGGCAACTGTCTCTGCGTCCTATGGGCCATAAACTGGGATATACCTCCCCCGTACCGGGAAAGCCACTGCAATCCGGGACTGTCCCGCTGGATCCGGGACGGTTGGGAGGTATGCCTTTATACTCAGTTTCTTTAGCAAGGCAGTGGTCATCTTGGAGGTGTGTTTGGGGTCATTATCATGTTAGAATACTGCCCTGAGGCCCAGTTTCTGCTTCAGTATGTGACAGTACAGGTTGGGATTCATGGTTCCTTCAATGAACTGTAGTTCCCCACAGCCGGCAGCACTCATACGGCCCCAAACCATGACACTCCCACCATGCTTGACTGTAAGCCAAACACACTTGTCTTTGTACTCCTCACCTGGTTGTCACCATACACGCTTTACACCATCTGAACCAAATAAGTTTATCTTGGTCTCATCAGACCACAGGACATGGTTCCAGTAATCCATGTCCTTAGTCTGCATGTCTTCAGTAAACTGTTTGCGGGCTTTCTTGTGCATCATCTTTAGAAGAGGCTTCCTTCTGAGATGACAGCCATGCAGACCAATGTGATACAGTGTGCAGCATATAGTCTGAGCACTAACAGGCTGACCCCTCACCCCTTTAACCCCTACAGCAATGCTGGCAGCACTTATACGTCGATTTTGAAAAGACAACCTCTGGATATGACGCTGAGCAAGTGCAGTAAACTTCTTTGGTCGACCATGGTGAAACCTGTTCTGAGTGGAACCTGTCTTGTTAAACCGCTGTATGGTCTTGGCCACCGTGCTGAAGCTCAGTTTCAGGGTGCTGGCAATCTTCTTATAGCCTAGACCATCTTTATGTAGAGCAACCATATTCAGATCCTGAGAGTTTTTTGCCATGAGGTGCCATGCTGAACTTCCAGAGACCATTATGAGAGCGATAACACCAGATTTAACACACATGCTCCACATTCACACCTGAGACACTAATGAGTCACATGACACCGTGGAGAGAAAATGGCTAATTGGGCACAATTTGGCCATTTTCACTTAGGCTACTTTCACACTTGTGGCAGCATGGTCCGGTGGGCTGTTCCGGCGGGGGAACAGCCCACCATGCTGCCGGAGGTCTGCTCTGGCCTGATTCACTATAATAGGGGCGGGCCGGAGGTCCAGCCGCAGCACGGCAAACATGGCTGAGTGTTACAAATTTACAGTTATACAAGATGTACACTGAATACTTTACATTGTATCCAAGTGTCATATCTTCAGTGTTGTCCCATGAAAAGATAGAATAAAATATTTACAAGTATGCGAGGGGTGTAGTCACTTTTGTGAGATACTGTGAGTATATATAAACCTGACGCAGCATTCTACGCGCCACTAGTGTTATCATAGCGATGAGTGAATCGACTTTGGATGAAACATCCGAAGTTGATTTGCATAAAACTTCGTTTCCATACCTTGGAACCAAACCCGAGTTCAGGAAATGGTTTTCTACAGTAGAAATCAATTTATGAAGTTATTATGCAAAGTCTTGCAAGACTTCGCGAAGTAATAACTTCGGCTCATCAGAGCCAGTACATTCTAATACTGTACGGAGCGCTCGCTCCATACAGTAATGAAACAAAGTTTTATGCAAATCGACTTCTGATGTTTCATCTAAAGTAGATTCGCTGATCCCTAGTTGTCATCCTTCATTTTGCAGCTCAGATCTTCATCTCGTAGACCTTTACAAAAAAGTACTTCAGTAACCCTGACCTAAAGGGTTAACAAACTTCCTAAATGCAGTGTGCAGGTTTAAAAACAGGTGACTTGTGGGGTGGGGGTTAAAAAATATTAGAACAATGTAAATGTTTTTGAACTGGTATACTGTACTTATTGAAAATACCTGCATGCTGTGAATTAGTTGAAGCAATTGTTTACAGTCCTATGCTCAAAACCCACCTTACATAGTAACATCTTCTAAT
Source organism: Rhinella marina (assembly GCA_900303285.1). Lineage (NCBI taxonomy): Eukaryota > Metazoa > Chordata > Amphibia > Anura > Bufonidae > Rhinella > Rhinella marina. The sequence continues at coordinate 125,599 of ONZH01027993.1, forward strand.
ATATAAAGCTAAGTGTATGTATATATGTCCGCTAAAGGAATCCGCACCGTTGCAGCTACAATCACGAAATTTGGCACACAGGTACATCAGGTGTCCGGGAAGGTTTTAGAACGGGTCTCAGATCTCCAGGACGTACTCTTCCTGAGATATTCCCAAAAAATGCATTAGCCAATAGAAGCCTGGTCACATGACCCTTATCAGCCAATAGAAGCTTGCAGGCAGTTAGTCTCCACACACACACTGTTTCATACCAGGTTTACATAACAACCCAGCCAGTTTCCTTCACTGCTGTAATTTAGTTATTAAAGAAGAACTCCCGCAAAAAATTGTATTCCATGTCCTGCTAGAAATGTACATGATGTAATCTGTAGTGAATGTCATTTTCTTACCAGTAGCTGACTTTTTGAGTTATATCATCCTGAAGTTTCTTATCTGTGTCATGTGACTAGGAATTAGACCCACCAACTCACACAGCACCTTATGTGTGGACAGGAAGTCTAATTTTCTATGCATTCCTATGGGAGCCTCACTTTCAGTCTCATAAGAATGAATAGAGAAGTGACTGGCTTGCTGTCCTGGGTCAGTTGGAGGTCAGGGAGTTGGTCACATGACCCAGCTACAATAAGAAGAGAGTGGAAACTCTCAATTTTAGCCTCTGATAAGAAAATGACATTCACTACAGATTATATCATGCACCTTTCTAACAGGTCAGGGAATAAAATTTTTTGCGGGAGTTCTTCTTTAAAGCCGACATAGGCAGTCAAACTACACAATCCAGACAAACCATTTTGAGAACCCAACGCCACGGCACATTTCCTTGTCTTCACTGAAGCTGTTCTAATATCATCAAAGGTGACTATATTACACCTTTTGCTTTATTTGTACAAATTATACCATCACTAATGTTTCCTCTTTCCTTTTAGTGACTCTTGTGACTAAGGTCCATCCGGGACCGAAACATCAAGAAAAACAGTCACAATTCTAATACTGGCAATTATTACTTGTTTTGCTTTTGGAGGACTTGTCAAAAATAAATCCCTTTTAACCATTGAGAGTGCTGTGGTTTTTTCATTACTTATGCTTGGATTATATCCACTCCACCGAAGCACCTTGAATTTTGGACAGTGAGTGCAACCCCCAAAATGTCTTTGTTTACAGTGGAGAAAAAAGTATTTAATCGTTACAAACTTGTTGGGGTGTGTTATCTAGCTACCTACCTCACTTTCCTGAGCCTCCATGCTACCACCCTCCACCACATCTACCTCACAGAGTGCCTGCTCAGTGAGCAGCAAACTCTTTTCCAAATTGTCAGTGTTGAAACTCACTCATTTAGATACATGATGTGTGATTCCAAACAAGTAATTTGCTCACATTTTAAACAAAGATATGCTCCCGCAAACGGCTGTTCCAGGACTGCATACATCAGGCAAGATGTGCACTGGACTGCTTTGTCAATAATGGAACACATACTACTGGTGATTACACAAGAGGAAAAAAAAATACAATAATACAGTGCAATAATAAGCAAATGACTTAGTGTAGTCTCCTCCTAAGATCTCTGAATCTCAAGTCACAAACTTAATGCAAACACACACTTGAAATCAAACACACGAACACTCACACACTTGTGTTGTTTGTCTGCTTGTATAGGTCCTGCTCCCAAACAACTTCAAACCAGACTGCTGTTTTTTCCTCTGGATTCAAAAGATTACAGCTGAGTTTGCTACAATGTATCAGTGCAAGTCATCCTATATGAGCTAAGCAAGTCCTGGACTTCAGGAAGGTTTCTCTCACTATACTGATACAATGAAACAAATAACAGTCGTCTGGAAGATGACACAGTGTCCGAACGTCAAGAATGGTTCTGGCAGAGCCCTTAAAAAAAATGAGGGAACTGAAAAAAGTACACAAGTTAAATACATTTTTATAAAAATATATTTACATAAGTTAGGACAACCCTGTAGATTAAGGGATAGAAAATTCTCTTTACACAATCCTTGATTTTATCTACTATGTAATGTTCAAAGCACAAAATGGTCTGTTCCTCTTTTAGTAGCTGAATTTGAGTTGGTATTTAGGAGGTGTGTGTGTATATATATATATATATATATATATATACACACACACACACACACACACACACATCATAGGCCACTTTTGCTAATATTTTTTACAGTTCGTTGCAGACAGCCTTGATTAAAATATCCAACCACTTGTGTATACAGACCTGTTTCCATGGTTACAGACTACAAACAATGTAGTCAATGCCTGCCTCATTTCCTTCTGTCCTCTCTATTGTCTGTAGGCCAAGAAGAGATGTGGAGGAGAGGAATATAGAACTAGGATTGAATACAGGATTTGTTTGCACTCTGTAACCACAAAGACACACGTAACCTTTAAATGCAAAATAAAGTATTGAAAAAAAAAAAAAAAATCACAAAGTAGTTTCATTTAGCATAAGAAATTCAGGGAGCAACTTTGGCAGTACAGCTGCTGAGGCATTTATACAATAAAAAAAAGCCTATTAAAATAAGACCAGTGAACAAGACCTCTAAGACTTCTTTCACACTTGTGAATTTCAGTATTTTGCATCAGGATTTGTAAGCCAATATAAGAAGCGAACAGGAGAATTCATAAATTGTTCAGAGGTCAGTAAACATTTGGATATAAAACTTGTTTGTTCCTATAATTGTTTAGGCTCTCTGCTTACACGCCCTGGCTTCTGCATGCAGCCCAAACCTCAACCACTGGCTGCGCAATTTTGAAGGAAATGCTGCTAAATTGTTCCAGTAGGGGGAACAGCCTTTCGGTATTCATGGTATCCGGTTTAGCCAGATACCTAGCCTTCACCGCCAGAGCCCATTGACTATAATGGGACCCAACAGGGACTGAGCCAGATATAAACTGCTGCTTGCATTGGTATTTGGCCAAATCTTGCCACTAATGCTGGATCCCATTATAGTCAATGGGCCCTGGCCGGGCCCTGGATGTGTCCGAATACAATAGACTCCGACAGGCTGTGCCTCTACCAGCACAGTCTTCTGCTGTTTAGGGCTAGAGTGAAATTAGCTTAAATGAAGGGATGGAGGAGTTCTGATTGTTCCAGTTTTTATTTTTTTAAATCTCTTTATATAATAATAAGTCAGAGTTTTCAACTATCCATGTATTTAATCCTGTTTATATACATTTCTTATATCACCCCTACTTGCACAGTAGAATAGTACAGCCCATGGGACAGTCAGTCCAATGTAATGCCTTCAGAGGCAATTTTTTGTGTTATTGCATTTTACTCATTTTGGGTTAAAAATCATTTTTGCAGTTGGTGTTTATTAAAAATATTGAGCCATTCTGGCACAAAGGGTTAAAGGTGTTATCTCACTTCAGTAAGTGACATTTATCATGAAAAAGTTATTAAAGGCACTTACTAATGTATTGTTATTATCTATGTTGCTTCCTGGATTCATTTTTCCATCACTTTATACACTGCTCAGTTCCATGGTTACAGACCACCCTGCAATCTATCAGTGGTGGTCATGCTTGCACAATATAGGAAAAAGCAGTAGCCTATGTGTAGTCCCATGGTCCCAGCCACCAGAGAGGCTCATGCTTTTTCCTATAATGTGCACGCATGACCACCACTGATGGATTGCAGGGTGGTTGTAACCATGGAAACAAGCAGTGTATAATGTAATAGAAAAATTAATCCAGCCAGCAAAGGAAGCAATATGGATAATCACAATATATTAGTAAGTGCCTTGTATTAACTTTCTCTACATGATAAATGCAACTTACTGAAGTGAGATAACCCTTTTAAGTGTTTTTCTAGCTCTGTGAATGGTTCTCTCACTTTGTGGCAGTCATCTAATAAACCTTTAATCTTTAAGCTACTAAGAGGTCAAACACTTTTTTAAGCCAAATTCTTATCAGTAAGATGAGAGCACAATAAATAAAAATATCGCCACCAAAGGTGTAAATAGCCTTTAAAAAGGTAAACTCCAGGCAAACAAGACATACTGTGTTAGGACTAGAGCAGGCCCTGAGGAGGCAAGGCATGAAAGAAGTCAGGAGTCTTTGACTACCATAGGGCACTTTGAATAGGGTAGTCTGAGAATCTGGCAGCCATTTTAAATACTGTATATAACGGAATGAACTAAGACTGAAAAGGAGGGCACCAGCGATATTGTATTGTGTATTCTGGTTGTGACAAGTTATCCTTTTATCCTGTGTATAGGGATAACTATTAGATTGGTGGGGTCCTACTGCTGTGACCCCCCCCCCACGATCACTAGAACTGGGACCTCATAAGCCTTCAGCCATTGCCACTCCATTCATCTCTACAGGAGCTTCGGTGACAGCCAAAGGCAGCGCCCTGCTATTTCCGGACCTCTGCTAGAGAGGAATAGAGTAAGAGCGCGCATAAGGGGCCTGCAACCATTTTCATGATCAGTGGGAGTCAAAGTAGGATCCCACCAAATAGTTATCCACTGTAAACGCCACTAAAACCGCCACAAAATGACAAAACTGACACCAAAAAGACCATTTTCAGCTACTGCAGGTTTTGCCACGTGAACCTAGCCAGAAACTGCAATACAACAGGGAAAGTTTGCTGTCCGTTACCAAGGAGACACAGTCTGCGCAGGAACTGTATACACAAAACGGTTAGAAATTTTTAAGTTCAACTTTTAGCAAAGTTGCTAAATATTTAATTTCATATTTACTGAGACAATTAAAAATGCTTTCGATTTTGTACTTCAAGCCACCTGACAACTTCCTGTATCTGAAGAGAAAGGCCCGCACTTTCAGAGACTGAATACTGCCATGGTAAACCGATTTGTAACATGGCTGGAAAATTAACTATTACCAGACCGCTACGCCCTAAGAAATCTCTTTATGTACAATCTCATCAAGCGTATTCAATGTGCTTTATACGTTTAATACTCCAGCAGTCCACGGCAAGTGATGGAAAGGATCCTGCAGACGTGCTCTCCTGATCACAAGCAAAGCACATTATAAAAGTGCAAGCGCTCTACACTACTGCAATGGCAACAAAACGGAATTAAACAGTTCTCTAGGGCCAGGCTTTCTGCTGGTACAGTCAAAAAAAAATAAATCAGCCGCACTTGCTAGAAATAAGACTAGTCACAACCCAAACAGCTTTTAATATTGCAATACTATTAAAAATGTGTCCACATTACCTAAAACATACAAAAGGGGCAAAAACAGACTATACAAGAAAAAAAAACTTAAAAAAAAAAAAAATAGAAAAAAAGAAAAAAAAAAATCCCCTGCGCTATCTAGACCTTCTGTCCCTCTTTGTTTTCTCTGTATTTTTGCTCATTGTTTTTTCATTGTCTCCTCTGCAGTCAGGACAATACCACTTGCCCTTTGGTTTGTAGGTCAGTCCAACACAGGAGAAATGGAACCACTCGATGGCGCACTCTTCGTTGTCGCACCCTATCATCTCCCCATAGGACACTTGGTTACACAAGCAGTACGTCGGCTCGTTGGGATCGATGGGAAAGGGAATAGGAGACATGTCCCTCTCCTGCTTGTGTTTGGTTCTCTTCTTCTTCTTGGAAGACTTGGGCTTCTTCTCTTTGGGTGGCTCATCAAGGTCATCTGTCCCATTCACCATATGACACAAGTCCCTGCTCTCACTGTTGCGCTGCCTGCGAGGTCGCCGCGTGGAGCGCTCTGAAGAAGCGGAGTCAGCTTTTGTCTTTTCGGCAGATTTTTCATTTTCGTCTGGTTCGGCGAAGCCCTTGCACACGGCATCAATCTGCTTGGTCCTGTTTTCTACCAACTCAAATACCTGGGTGACCAACTGTATCTTATCGTCCCCCAGCTCCTGGGTGACAATCAGGGCTCGCTGAAGTTGCTGCAGCAGGCGTTTCTTCTGGCTGGGGTCACTTTCATTTGAATGCTTCTCGTAGACCTCATCTATCTCCTTTAATGATTCTGTAGATAGAAAAGAAGACAGTAAGTGACCGAAAAGATGGGTAAACCTGCACCTGGCAGGATCTTCATGCTGCCTTGGCTACAGATGTCAGGCTGTCCTGCTCCATTTTACTCACAGGGACTGCTCTCCGCCAGCTTGACTTAAAGGTCTCACCCTACACAAGTAACAAGAGGCCTATCAGTCTAGTAAGTAACCTGGTATACGTTGCTGTCAGTGGGCTTACAAGTCCCACGTACCACCTCTGGGGTGGGGCGTCTCCTCGCTGATGCAGATCAGCCAATGGCAACATTGTAATCAGCAGAGCTCCTTGCCCTACAATGCTCTTTTTAAAAGGTCCTTTCAAGCTGGATCCCAGACACTCTTGATCTAGGAACCATAGTTTGGCAGTCCTTAGTACTCCTTTAGAGGAGTTGTCCAGTTTCACAAGGAAACCTGGCAACCCCGGGATCCGCCTGAAGTACTTACCAGACAGAGCCCACGCCACTGCTCTAGTTCTCTTGGTCAGGATCTACCCAGGTGCAGCAGTGACATCAGGTTCACATGACTGACAGCCAATCACTGTCATTGTCAGGTACACCACTGATGACAGTGACTGACTGAGGTGGTCACGTTTTCAATATGACATCACCACTGCAGCCAGGTGAATAGTACCTGGCTGGGAGAAATTGGCAGTGGCACGGGATACGGCAGGTAAGTATTAGTGTTGAGTGAAGCGAGCTTCGGAGGCCCATACATGCTAATACTGTTCAGAGATGAATTAATAGTACTATAGTAAACATTATAACAACGTTTTGAACAAAGCAACTTTGGATGAAGCATCTGAAGCTCGTTTCACTCAACTCTAGTAAGCATTTACCTGTTCTTAATTTGAGGCAGATTCCGTGGGTTGTCTGGTTTCCACTTGAAGCTGGACAAGCCCTTTAAAGATGCCCTTGTTTAAAATGACTAATACTTATAATATCTGCACCTTTCGTCATTTTCTAGGCCAGTGGTCGCCAATAGGCATGGCCCGAGGAAGACATCCTAGGAAACCCACTTTTGCCACAGAACCACAAGACTCACATCTCATGCAAAAAGACTCTGCGTGGACAGAAATAAGTCAACTTGTAGATGGGCACACCTCTTCCCTCCTGTAGACATACAGCAGCATTTAAAGGGCTTCTGTATCCATAATTATTGTAGGGGAACATGCTGCACACATGTCACAGGTCTGTAGTCTTGGTCCCATCCCCATCTGTGGCTTTATTTATGAGAAAACTGAACTTTTAATATATGCAAATCAGCCACTAAGAGCAATGGGGGTGTTGCCCTTAATCCTAGAGGCTCCAGTGGTAGCAACAGGCAGATCGGCAGCCCAAGTCACAGCTCTCAGTGCTGCAGAAGTCTCCGCATGTACAGACTGATCGCTTTCTAATTAAAGGGGTTCTCTGGGATTTTCCTCAGGACAGGTCATCAATATGGGATCCGCAGGGGTCCAACTCCCCACAAGCCCACCAATCAGCTGTTTGAGGAAGCCGTGGGGCTCCTGGGGAACCACTTTATTTCACATGGCATACCCAGTCACACCTCTGGAAGCCTCCCTGCCACATTCACATGATCCCCTCCGCGCCTATGCCCTCTACTACACAGCAGCTAAAAGCATCCAGCGCAGGCACAGATACAGGAGGTTCTGCTGCCAGCAAGCGGTCATGTGGTTATATCATACGTGCAGGCGGCTTCTAGGGGAGTGCAGAGGTAACATCTCTCATTAGCCTTGTTCACACCAAGCAGAGCACTGCATCTCTCTCCTCTGTGAAGCTCAGTGTAACACATGGTGTTAGCGCAGCACTGTACCCAAGAACTGCACAGTGCTGGAGGGGGTGACGATAAAGGATGTAAAAAAACATGACTGGGTTTTAAATAGGGAGTCATCACTTTAGCCATGCTCGGTAAACACTGCCCTGCACTCCTACAAGATCAGGACTGGGGCATATAAACACTGTGTCCCCCACCTCTTCTTACAAGATCAGTAATCAGCAACACTGTAGTGGGGACTATAAGAACACTCCAATACACACACAATGTAAGGCACTGGATACAGGGACTAGATATAGAGTGAGGACATTATGGAGTGGGAGGGACAGATAGGACTATGTATAGCTTCCTATGGTTACAAGGGGCAGGTCGGTGGCGTGGCCCTACTGGCAGCTGTTCTATACAGAGGGTGTATCCCATGACGTGATGAACAAGGTATGCTGTCCGCCTCTAGTAGGCGTGGCCTCTCCAGACCTCCATGAAGGGACCGCCCTCAGTGGGCGCGGTCTATCAATAGCTTTCCCTACTGTCGACTACCCCCGGATGTATCTGCGAGGAGAAGCCCCGCCTAAAGTAGGCAGGGCTTCAGTAATCTTCCAGATATGTGGCCGGCCCCGGAAGTGACGCCACGCTCACTGACAGTATACGGGGATTACACTGCGCACACGCTCCGTACGAGCTGATACACGGTAACACACGCGGGTAATATGTACGAATCGCCCCGTGCTGTGTCCTCCCGGCCCCGCCTGTAATAAATCTCTCCGCTCTTATACCCGTTACATACACAGCCAGGCATTCACAAGCGACACTCCAGTATGGAATCTCCTCACGCTGTAGAACTACAAGCCCCAGACTCGACACAGACCGGACGGCGTGCGGGGAGCTGTAAACCCCTACAGAGAATGCTGGGACTTGTAGTTCTACAAGTTGATCACACACTACATCACTTTCAGCTTTCAAAATGGCTGAAGAGAGGCTTCAGAGGGACCCGCACACCCTTCCAGCACCAGTGGTGTGACAGGCAGGGGAGAAGTGCGGGACAGGCAGTGATGTGACTCGCTCTCACCCGCAGACCGTGGGGGTCCCCCCGGGGTGCGCGCTGCCCCCCGGCCACGTGTAGCGCCTCTCACTCACCTCGGTACTTGGTGTCGATCTCTCGCAGCAGGGTGACTGTTCTCTGGATCTCCAGGGGCAGAGACTCGATGCACTCCAGATAATCCTCCACATAGGAGACCAGCTGACTCTCCTCCACCCCGCCGCCCTGCGAGTAGTATAACGCCTGTGGCGGCGGTGGTTGCTGCTGTCCTAGCATACTCCGGTGCTCAGAGCATCCAGCACAGTTCCTGGAGCACGGGAAATTCGGGGCGCTCACTGGTCTGGGGAGTCGGGGCGGAGTGCGGCGGCTCCTGTCTCCTCCGCTCTATCTCTGGGGCCGCATTCCAATTTGGAACCCGGCGGCCCGAGGTGACGTTCTGCGCATGCGCGCACATTGCCTTATAAGGCAGGACGCCCCTTTTTTCTCAGTTTTATTGTGTTTAGATTTTCCCGCATTTCCTTTGCCTGACGCTGATTGGGTGAAGGGCCGTGAAATGGGCGTGGCGACGACAAGGGCGGAGTTTGGCTGCTGTTAGAACACGCCCACGGGTTTAACTCTTCCGCTCGCTGTCAGCTCCAGTGGTGTGTGTGAGTGGCCTGCTGTTTTCCCCCGTCCTATGTTCTGGGACTTGTGTCCTGTACTCCAGCAGCCAGAGGAGGCTCAGTAGCCGCCTGTATACACTTGTGATAGTATGTGGGCTGCGGTTTACACTCGTCTCCTCTAGGGAAACGATTAGGTTGGGTCACTTTTCCCATTCACGTCTATGTAACCGCCAGTAGGAAACGTTTCGCAACAAGTCGCATCACGTGACGTGGGTCACATGACCTGCCAGCTCTAACGCCAGTGTGCGTCTGACCTGGCTGTAAGGGCCTGCTTTCTGAGCTGGTGTGCTCCGTATATCTTGTAGTACTGGGCAAGAAAACGCCACAGAGGATGGAACAGCAGATAGAAGCGAGTAGATCTGAGTCTATAGAGCTGTGTTCACATCTGCATATTGGTTTATAATGGAAGGAAGCCACAATGGCGGATCTATCCATCCTACAGCAGATAAACCCCATGACCTATAAGGTGACCGTTAAGTTCTACAAAGGTTTCTGCTTTGATGGAGCCTCAAACACAAATATTACATACCTCCCATATGTTCAAAAGGAGGCACAATATCTTAGTGTTGCGCTGCACGGTAAAAAAAATGTTCACACTAAGCTGCACCTGTAACGCCACCAAGTGTCTTAATATACACCACCAGTCCTGCCTAGTGCACCTTGTGCTCCCACATAGCATTTGTTACCCCATAGTGCCCCCACATGCTAGTTATAACCCCTTCGTGCCCCTGCACACTAGCTGTACCCCTTTAGTGCCCCCACACGCTACTTATACCCCCTTAGTGCCCCCGCACACTAGTTATACCTCCTTAGTGCCCCACACACTAGTTATACCCCCTTAGTGCCTACCAAGGGCGGATTGGCCATAGACTTTACAGGGAAATTTCCTGTAAGGTCTTCCTCCTCACAGCCTCCCAATGGAAGTTTTTTGGGATGTATTTTGTGCTGCTGACAGTATTTTGTGAAGGACTGTGGTATTTGGCTCTGTTGGGATGGTATAATGTGCCACTATATGGTATTGCTGGCCCTGCCTTCCATCAATTTGGACCCAACTACAAAATGGGGCCACTTTTACTATTTTTTCCAAGGCCACTTTAAGTTCCCAGTCCGCTCCTGGTGCCTACACACACTAGTTATACCCCCATAGTGCTCATCACACTAGTTATACCTCCTTAAGTGCCCCACACACTAGTTATACCCCATTAGTGCCCCTGCACACGAGTTATACCCCCGAAGTGCCCCTGCACACTAGTTGTACCCACTTAGTGTCCCTGCACACTAGTTATACCCCCTTAAAGCTGCTCTGTCACCCGGATCAACCCTTCCCTGACAGACATACAGCCTGGTAGGGTTGATGACATTGATTAAAATTATACTTGTCTTCTGTCGGTGGAAACGTTGCTGAGAAAAATTAACTTTCAAAATTATGCAAATAAACTATTTGAGTATCGGGAGGCCAGCTTATGTGATTTGAGCACCACTCTGCTTTTCATCTTGCCCCCTGCTGTTAGACTGACAGCACTAGACCACACTCGAGCCACACACCACAGACGAGCGAAGATGTGCGCACACACCATTCTGGACACAAGTGCGGCCTAGCACTGTGAGTCTAAAGTACACACATTAGTTATACCCCCTTAATTCCCACACACACTAGTTATGCCCCTTTAGTGCCCCACACAGTAGTTATGCCCCCCTTACAATAGTGTTTTAATATAATAGTGTTTGAGTTTTAAAGGGGTTCCCGGGCTTTTTCATCCTGAGGATAGGTCATCAATATCAGATCAGCAGGGGTCCGACACCCCTGCCGATCAGCTGAGGAGACGGTGCTCCCCTGTATGTCTATAGTACAGCAGCAGCTGACAGGACGAGAGACAGGAGACGGCATATGCGCACTACACACCGTCTCCTCATACAGCTGGTCGGCGGGGTCCTGGGTGTCACCTATTCTGAGGATAGGTCATCAATATTAAAAGCCTGCTGAGGATACCACTGGGAGCACCATAAGGGATATTATAACTACTGGGGGCTCTACAAGGGGTTATTAGAACTAATGGGTGTACCAGAGGGGGCATTCTAACTACTAGGGGCACTATAAGAGGCATTATAACTACTGGGGAATCTACAGGTGGGTGTTATAACTACTGGGGGCACTACAAGGGGATGTTATAACTAATGGGGGCTCTACACAAGGGGGTGTTATAAGTAATTGGGGCTCTACAAGGATGTGTTATACCTACTGGGGGCTCTACAGGGTCTTTATGGAGGGGCCTATATTACTACTGGAGCACTTTGCAAGAAACCATGTCTAAAACAACCCCATTCAGGTGAGCAGAACAGATTTTCAGTCAATAAATAAATGTCTACAATAAATCTTCTACATGTGAACTTACCCTAATGCATGGCATATTCCTAGAATGCCAAATCAGTGATGCAAGCTGGGGTCCTCCCAAGCCCTAGAACAATCTGGGCTCAGTGTTGCATAGCCTTGATTTTTCTTTGGTATAGCTCTACTCCTGACAAGGCACTATTTCTGTTATTGGTAATGGGAGAACTATGTTACAGTTCCTATAGAGTAGAACTGGAGAGAAATCCAGCATGCAATAAAACAGAGATCTTTATTGAGGTGTCTTAAAATAAGAAAAACAGGACAGCAGAACGTCTACGAGTTTCGGATCTGCACATGCTGATCCTCGCTTATGACTAAGCTCTGTACTAGAGATGAGCGAATCGAATCCCACGAAGTGGAATTCGATCCAAATTTCAGGATAAATTCGATTCGCCTAGAAGCCGAATTTCCTCGTGCTTCGTGTCAGCGAATCGATTTAACCTGAAATAGTGTAAAAAAACAACAAAATCCATACTTACCATACTTACCATTTGCTCGCGATGGGCCGCCAGCCGCCATCCTGTGGCTGGCGGCAGCGCTGGTACAGCGCGCGCCTCCTCTTCAAACAGCTGATCGGTGGGGGTGCCGGATGTCGGACCCCCACCGATCTGATATTGATGACCTAACCTGAGGATAGGTCATCAATATATATAACTTGGAGAACCCCTTTAAATACTATTGGCATCACATGGTATTCAGATACCATGGTAACCCCTTCATGCCCAGAGGGTTTTTCCCTTTTGCATTTTCATTTTTCCCTCCCTGCCTTTCTGGGGCCGTAACTTTTTTATTTTTCCATTGATATAACTGTATTTTGGGGGACATGCTGGAGAGACTATGCGAGCAGCAGCAGGCGATACTGGAGTTTCAGCTGCAGCACGCACGGGTGAGTCGCTCTGCGTAACAGCACCATTTCACCACCAACGAGTGGGCCTCCATGTGAGACTTGTGTGCCATGTTGCGCTGCTTCGAGTACTCCACCAACATGGCCAGCAGTGATTACGCCGTTTTATGGGTTTTGTTTTAACAGCGTTCCCTAGGTGGTAAAACTGACCTATTACTTTCATTCTCCAGCTCAGTATGATTATGGCGATTTTAATACTTGCATTTTCATTTCAGTTTTTATTGAATTTTAAAATTTTTCTCAAAACAACAAAATAGCAGGGGTTTACAGTGTGAATCAATGCAAAGATATCAAAGTTATTCAATTTGGTTGATTCTTAAAGGTGAAAGACAACATACCAGCCTTAGCAAGCGGCTGCCATGTGCTGTATACTGTGATGGTAGTGTATGCCCCAAATACTTGCATTTTAATACTGGAAAAATAATAAAAAACTTGAAAAAAATGTATTCTGCCATACTCTGACCCCTAGAACTTTTTTTGTAGGTATGTGTACGTTGCTGTGCAAGGGCTCATTTTGTGCGGGGTGATCTGTACGTTTTATTGATACCATTTTGGTGTGTATGACTTTCGATTACTTTTTGTTCCATTTTTTGTGGGGGTGAAGGGACCAAAAAATGGCGAATCAGCCATTTTGACCTTTTTTTCCCGTTTTGCTGTTGTATGGGATAAATATTTTTATATTTTAATAGTACAGGCATTTTTGCATGCAGTGATGCCCATGTTTTTTTATTGTTTATCTATTTTGATTTTGGGAAATTTTTATATTGTGAGGAATATGACTTATGATTCCCTGCCAACCCCCTTTGTGTCACAGCCATGTCCATGTGGCCACCCTTAATACAATCAAAACAGGATAGGAGACCAGCTTAGCAGGGGAGCTCTGTTCCCAGAGATGAGTAGTGAGAAACCTCGCACCTTCCTGGTCTGAGTGGAGCCAGGCCACTTCTCAGAAGGAAGCCTGCTGAGAATCTGCCACCACTCCGTGAGATCAAAGGGATTTCTGCAGCCGGGCCGGCACCCCAATTTCATAAGGATTTATGAAATTACGCCGCGACCTAGCCAAGGGCCGAGGACAGTTCTACGACCCTGGAGACAAGCGGGACGTGGCACTGGAAATTCTATGTGTTTAGGATCAACGGTTGAGATACGTGTAACTCCTAGAAGAAACCCAGTAGCTTAGCTGCGTTTGGTCTCATAACATGCCCTGGCATGAGGGGACCCACTGGCGCAGGTGCCGTCATGATCGGACCTTCCAGTGGGATGTTATGGACCATAACAGGTTTTGGAGATTTTCCTGGCCCAGCTGGAGGGAGGGGAGAGTATGATACCCCCGGGAGCAGAGGGGGCGGGGACGACATAGGTATAATTATACTGGCCTAAGCAAAGGCAGGTGTCTTGTTCTAAGGAAAGGCCACTGCCTGTACAGTGTTGGAATAGTCCCAAGGAACCCGCTGACATCACCGCCTTTCACGTGACTACAGCAAAGCCTAACATCTAATGGTAACTGACTCTACAATCTGTTTTATCCTGCTTGTATCCCCTACTATCCTTGTAACTGTAATCGGACCATTGTATATATCATTCATTGTGTGTATAGTGTTTGTTTAGTGAGCCCTTAAGGTGATTAAACATACAATTTAATCTTGAGTTGTTCTTTTATCTCGATCCACGAATCCCACGTCCGTGTTCTCGGTAATATTGTTATATGCTACCCGGTTGGCTCCTGACCAGATATAATCCGTTAACGGACCGGAATTATATCAAACAAGAGCTGGTGGCAGTACTACTGGGCTGATAGACTCGGTTTCGCTGGTGAAAATGAAAAGGGTCTCTCAGCCGGTCAGGATTGTGAGCAACCGTAGTGCCACAAAGGGATTGCGTAAGCTACCCTCTCTCCCTTTCTGTGCCATCCTGTGCCCGCGTGGGCAGGAGGTGTCTGTGAAAAACCGTGCCGAACGTAACCTTACGCACCCCAAGGGGGCGTGGAACGTCACATGTTTGTAGCTAAAGATTGAACCATACTACGTGATCCCCACGTAAGCACACGCAGGGCGGCCTGCGGGGTGTGGTTCATCACATATATATTTTTTATATTTTTAAAAACATTTTTTTACGCTTTTTAATAGTTCTCTTAGGAAACGAAGAAGCAATCATTAGATTGCTTCTCTCATAGACCCCCATTCATTAGCATTGGTGTCTATAAGACTTATGCTGTGTTCCTGTGGAGCCCTGTAGGAACCTATCTGCGGTGAGATCATTCAGGAGGACCAAGGCTGCTGCATCTACTAGCTTAGTCATGAGTAAGGATTAGCATATATAGATTTGAAACGCATAGACGCTCTGCTGTCCTGTTCTTCCGGTTTTAAGACACTTCAATAAAGATCTCCGTTGTATTGGATGCTGGATTTCTCTCTTGTTCTTTAGTATTTGTGTTTCCGTCCCTGCATCCTAGCAGGTGAGCTGGACTGACTTTGCCTTTTTGTATCGTTCCTATACAATGCCAATTAGTGACACTGAAGGAGAAAAAAATGAAAGGGCTGCTGTTTTGTGAGGTTCATTGCATTCATTTCTACTTTTCTGACTTTTTATTTTGTGAACAATAGACTTTTTGTCCTTATGAATGAACTGTCCACTAGGAGGCATAAAATGTTCATTGTAATGTCATAAGTCATTTCCTGGCAGAACATTCAGAATATGTGACCCCATGATAGTGGGTGTAATTTACATAGACTTTTCTTTTGGCTTTTGTCCAGAATGCCATTATAAAGGGCTTGTATTAAAAAACACCCGGACATCTTGACTGATGCAGATGTGTACAATTTGGATTATATCTTCAGACCTGAACAAATGGTTGAATGCTGAATGGACAGCAAGTTAGTAAATTGATTTATAAATTTTGGGTCAAAATATAATGCTAGTATTCTAAGCTAGAGCGCACAGAATATTAGAAGACATATTTTACCGCCTTGTAAAGCATTAGTGTGGGTGCTTATACAATAAGCAGTCTGGGTAAGGGCGAATGCACATGAACGTATTTTTTTTTTACAAATTACAGGACTGTTCTATTATGAGCCTGACGTTCCATTCCGCAAAATGCGTAATGCACATGGCTTGTATCCGTGTTTGGCGGACCGCAAAAATGGCTATGGCCGCGTGCATAAGCCCTTAGGGTATCGGTTCACAAAAATGATGATGAAACTGGAACAGAGAAGACCACTGAATGATACAGATCTCAGTTGTGAAGGCAGGATTTCCATACTTACAAAGAAAAAAAGAGAAATTTCAGTCAGCACATCCCAGAGTGCAGGTGCTGGTTGCTATGGCTAAATACATGTCAAAGGAAAATACATACAATGCAACCGCACACCGCTAACCAGATAAAGCACAAAATTATCTGAGCCCATTCACCGGATCGTCAAGGTGATCTCTGCAGAATGGGAACCTAACACTATTTCCTACCTGTTACATGCCAGACTTGGCTTCCATATAATCAGGGGGTGTTTGTTCCACATGTACGCTGTATCCACTCTGCCTTTTGCCATTTCTGGTGCTTCAAAGGCCTCCCCTAGGATTTCCATACTATTATTGGCACTGGGGAAGGGAATATGATTTCTTTATAGCGAGATATATAAATGACTGTAATAAAATATTCTGTAGAGAATCTGAGGTTCTTCATTGCAGCTAAAAGACAGTAGATCCGATCTCAAAATGCAAATGTAATCACTACATTTAAAGAGGACCTTTCACTAGTCCTGATGTTACAATATTAGTACCTGGCAGTGTAGGGCTTTATTAGTAGATGTCAGGGCGTTTTTTTTTTTTTTTCCGGATGAGCTGCTCCATTCCCACGTTTTGCCCTCCATTCTGTTTTCGCGCCCTATATGCTAACAGATTGCCGTACTTACATTCACTTGAAGAATAGGATGAAATATTTTCATTTTTTTCACATATTTTTTATTAATTCTATTTTTCTTATAATTATGTAACTTGTGTGTCACGGGGTACGTCACTTGATTTTATTTATTTACTAGCTGAAGGACCCGGCTTCGCCCGGGTATATTTAATTTATTTCTTTTACTGTTTGTGTGTGTCGTTAAAAGATATCGAGAGTGCCCTCTACAGTGCCTTCCCCTTTAACAGTGACCTCTACAGTGGCCCGCCCCTTTAACAGTGACCTCTACAGAGGCCAGCCCCTTTAACAGTGACCTCTACAGCGACCTGCCCCTTTAACAGAGACCTCTACAGCGGCCCGCTCTTTTAACAGTGACCTCTACAGCGGCCCGCCCCTTTAACAGTGACCTCCTACAGCAGCCCGCCCCTTTAACAGTGACCTCTACAGCTGCCCGCCCCTTAAACAGTGACCTCTACAGCAGCCCGCTCCTTTAACAGTGACCTCTACAGCAGCCCGCCCCTTTAACAGTGATCTCTACAGCAGCCTGCCCCTTTAACAGTGACCTCTACAGCTGCCCTTACCCATGCCACCCTTTAACAGTGACCTCTACAGAAGCCCACCCCTTTAACTGTGACCTTCCACAGCAGCTAGAGTGGCCACTGTCTTCAACCCAGAAAGCCAGACCTCACCGGCCATTCCCCAAAACGTGAAACAGCGCCCCCAGTTCCCATGAAGACACATCACTAAACATGAGGCCACGCCCCCCTGGCTCCGTGAAGACATGGAGGAGAAGCTGTCTGAGTGTGAGCTCCTGAAAGGGTGGACATCCCTGTGTCTGTCCAGGCACTGCGTCGGATGGAGAACAGGTAGCCAGAAAACTGGACTGTCCAGCCTAAAGCTGGACGTCTGGCCACCCTAACATCAGCCTGCCCCTAGGGTGGCCAGAGGTCTTGTTTTAGGCTGGACGGTCTGGCTTTCAGACTCCCTGTCCTCTGTCATGCGCAGGGCCTGGATGGACACAGCAGCAGCACTCTCAGCAGCAGCACTGTGCAGTCTGAGCAATGAGCTGCAGGGAGAAAGTCACCCTCCCCCCACCCCTGCAGCTGACAGAGGTGATTTTTACCAATATTTTTAATCCCGGTCAAATGCAGCATGGAAGAGGGCATGGCCTGACTGAGTCAGGGGCGTGACTTAGTGGGATCTGGGGGTGGTGCTTTTAAGTCCTTCTTTTTACAGTGGCCGGAATTACAGGTCGATGCCTGATTTAGGAGGAAGGTGGGTAGCAGTGGAAGAAAACATCTTTTATTACTACTGAACAGTAAATATGTAAAATTTACATTATATAAGGTAATGATTGATGATTAGTTAGTCTAAAACATAAGTTATAGTTATGGTAACTGGGAATACCCATTTACCATTGTCATCCACAGTGCTCTGCCTCTTTAATGCAGACCTAAAGCAGTGAACTGGCTAGGTCGTCATAGAAACCTGATGTGTGCCTGTGAGCTTCTATTGGCTGATAAGGGTCATGTGACCAGGCTACTATTGGCTAATGCATTTTTTGGGAATATCTCAGGAACTGTACGTCCTGGAGAGTTGAAAACTGTTCTAAAACCTTCCCGGACACCTGATGTACATGTGTGCCAAATTTTGTGATTGTAGCTGCAGCGGTGCAGATTCCTTTAGCGGACATACACACACACACACATACACTCAGCTTTATATATTAGATTTGTATGAGGATGTGCAATATGTGTCCTTTCTTCTTGGTTTATACTGGAACGTGATATCCGATGCAAGGTACTATTGATTGACTTTGTGCGTTCCATGTTGGAGCGCACATCCATGTTGAAAGGTCAGGTGACCACTGCGGTACAACGATATGTCCCATACCTCATTGAGAATCGTGCACGATTCCACATCCAGTCTGCAGCGTGCGCCTCAAGCCTCCAGTTAAGAGTTGGCGCTCGCCGGGCACCGGATGTAATATGGCCCCCGTAACCTCATGTCTACGCGACCTAAGCTATCAGCTGTGCCTGTGACGATGTTAGTATATGAGCTATAAAAGGAGGTTCTTTGATTGATGTAAATGTTCCCCAGATGAAGCCTTAGAGGCGAAACGGCGTTGGGTGGTGGACGCGGCGGGACTCATCTTCCAGGCGCAGGTACACATTCGCATTTGTTCTTTGGTATGTCTTGCTACCTAACCACCAATCTGATGGGCCACGTTTTTAGCCTGATACACATGTTTGGATAGTGTTGGTAGTTTAGCACCAACTTAATTATCATTGTTTTACTATGTATGCATTAGCTTGTGTGTGCCATGTGCTGGTTGGATGACTCCCGCCACGTCTCCTTTTTCTTGTCCCTCAACCTGTGGTATCCCCTACCACTTGATTTAACATATGTTTTTATAATCATTTTGTTGTTTAATGTACAATTAATAAAGTATTTATATCTATACTGGCGTGTGGAGAGTATTTATATTGAGTTGTCGGTGTTTGTGTTTCTATATGCTAATTAGTAGCATCGGTACAGGGAAAAGGAGATGGCCGTGTTTCTCAAGGGCCGTCTCCTTCTCCCTTTGACGCTCTCCACTGCGTTTGGGCACAGCTCCTTGAGAAACAGGATACAGGGCGCAAAAACAGAACGGAGGGCACAACGGGGGAATGGAGCAGCGCATCTGAAAAAAAAAAAAGCGCCCTGACATCTACTGATAAAACCCTACGCTGCCAGGTACTAATATTGTAACGTCAGGACCAGTGAAAGGTCCTTTAAATCCATGTAATTTGTACCATAGAAAGGGAAATGTTGAATCCTAGAAGCACAATTCAGCCAGCCAGCATCAGTCAGCCATTAGACAGAATGTTCAAAACCTTTGTATCTTTCTAATTTATTGAAAAAAATCTTCTACAGATTCTCTCAGGTTTTGGGAGGTTGGATGGGGACTGTTGGTAGACAACCATTTTCAGATCTTCTTTAGATATTTTTGCAATGACTTGTTATGTATGAATTTTCTTGAATAAAGCCCAGATTTATGGATTCTGAGATGCTGGACTATTTTCTACTTTAACCCAATACCTACTAGGACCTTCTAATAAAGTGCCCCCACTGCACACATTTTCCAGTTCTGATGACATTGCAGCACGGCCTGTGTCCTCACTGCAATACACATCCGGCTCTGCGTTGCAAAGTCTAAAATCTAATGTCAGATCTTTAGCAACATTCTACAACATAAACAGTATTTGTTCTAGATATTCTGACATGGACACTGGAAATCTACAACCTTGTGTGATTGCGGGGGGGAGTCTATATACTTTTCGCCTCAGGTAGCAGAAAGACTAGGTGACCCTCTGTGTGATGTCCTCATCTTTTTTGGGGTTATAAAAGTGCCCACCCTAGATAGGAATCAGAGCAGAACAACTGCAGTGTAGTGAGACTCCACTGCCTGTGAGATGAGACTGCACCACATGTGCCTCTGGCAATGTAGAGTTCTAATGGAACATGTATGAGGCTTTAGGTGAACCATACTAGATGGCAAGAGGGAGGATAGTACTGTTCTATTAGGGGCCAGCTGTTCCGTTCCGCAAAATACATACATTCGTGTGCATGAGCCCTAACTTTTTTTCTAGCTAATGCACAAGGTCAAAGACCACATTTGGAAAGAGGACTCACTGTCTCACCCCTATCACATGCTATATACTTAGTAACTGCCCAAAAACAAAAGGGAAATGTCTCAAGTATAGTTACACACTGTACACACTCACCTCATTATAATCGCCATAATTTGTACATGAAAAGTATTTCATTATCCCAATTGGGCATACATAGTGAAATACTCCCTTTACAAGTGCCATTTATAATGCTAATGTCTGTTACGTGGCAGATGGAATTTTGGACACTCAGACATGGGGCCTGGGAGTGGCTGTTCAGTTTGTACTTGATATAGCTAAGCCTGTGAGCATATCATTCTTTATATACACGGCCAAGTTTATTTTCAGTAAATCTTATCTGGATCTGGTTCAAGTAGGCAGAAAAAATGGTTCCAGGTGTAGGAAAGGTAAAGCCAGGTTTGTGTACAGCAAGCTTGGGAACCTCAGCTGCTTGGCCATGTTTTCAATGTGAGGCCACAAAATCAGGTTGCACAAAAGAAACCTTGCAGAAAGCAGCTGCTGCTGGGTTTCAGGCACTGAGAAAGACAATCACTGCTATAGACAAGACACCCATAATAAAATAGTATTTATATAAAACATAATTATACTGTATGGACATAGCAACTCTAGCATAAGAAGTCCTGTGTTTTACCTGCTGGGAAGCTCAACTAGAAAACCATTATATCTAGGCAAACATAATAACAATGCAAGTCCTAAGGAGTCCTTTTAATGCCTAGTAAAACAACTGAAAACTATGCAACATATCAAAGTATGCACAACATGTGAGCCCTAATCAGAAGGAAAAAATTAAAATATTGTCAATAAATACAACAAAAAGAGACCCAGGAATTCATGAAGAACGTCATTAATGAGGTTTTGGAACACTGCTGGAGCATTACACAGCCCAAAGGGCATTCAAGATATTCAAAATGCCCTTCAGAGGTATTGAATGCCGTCTTCCATTAGTCCCCCTTCAGGATTCTAATCAAGTTGTAGGCTCCTCTGAGGTCAATCTTAGAAAACCGCTTTTCAATTTGATTGAAAACATCAGGGATAAGGGGAAGAGGATACTGGTTCCTGACAGTGATACTATTTAATTCCCTATAGTCGATACAATTTAGTGGTTCGCTGTATTTCTTCCCAACAAAAAAGAACCCAGCTCCCATAGGGAATACCGACCAAATATGTCCCTTCTTTAGACTATCAATAATATAATCTTTCATGGCCAGTCTTTCGGGTCCAGAAAGATTAAAGATCTTGCCCTTAGGGAACTTAGCATCAGCTACAAGTTCTATCGCACAGTCATAATCACAACATGGAGGCAAGGACTTGAATGTTTCTTTGGAAA
>ONZH01027994.1:0-77211 GCA_900303285.1 Rhinella marina
TTCCAGTGAGCTCCCCGCATCGCCAAGATATACCAACATGTCGTCCGCATATAGGGACAACTTCTCCGTAATACCTGCGATATTCCATCCCTCAATACGGGCTGAGGAGCTCAATAGAAGCGAGAGAGGCTCCATCGCCAGAGCAAATAGCAAAGGGGACAGAGGGCACCCCTGACGAGTACCTCTATGAAGTGGGAAGGGCTCCGACAAACACCCATTGACTCGAACCCTTGCTACTGGTTTCAAGTAAGAAGCCGCAGCCAGTTTACAAAATTGCCAGGGAAACCAAACCTGTCCAGCACCTCCCATAAAAAGGCCCACTCCACTGAGTCAAACGCCTTTTCATTGTCTAAACGACGCTATAGCTCTGTGACCCGGCATTATCATGCTCAAGTTGTAAATTAGTGTATAGCCTTCTGAGATTTATGTCTGTAGATTTCCCCGGGCATAAAACCAGACTGATCCGGTCCTATAATTGACAGAATAACCCCCGCAAGCCTAACAAGCCAGAACTTTAGCCAAAATCTTAGCGTCCAAATTTATGAGAGAATTGGACGATACGAACTACACTCGTCCGGAGGTTTCCCCGCCTTATGTATCACTACAATAGTTGCTTCATAAAAAGAAGGCGGCAATACCGAGTGTTCCATAGAATGCTTAAAAAGCATTCCAAGCCGAACACTGAGGTCTTTTGTGTATCTCTTGTACCATTCAGAGGGGAAACCATCAGGACCTGGAGTCTTACGGGCTGCCATGGAATTTATTACTAACTGAATCTCGGAAGTAGAGATTGGCGAATCTAGCAGCTCTCTATCCTCTCTGGCCAGCCTAGGGAAGGCAACTTGGTCCAAATATGCCTTTACCTCTGGGCCCACCACAGTACCCTTAGATCTATATAATTGACTGTAATAAGCCACAAATTGTTCGCAGATATCTGCAGGCTTAGATACTACCCTCCCAGCATCCACCTTTATGTGAGCTACCACTGTCTGAGGCAGTTCCGACCTCGTCAAGTACGCAAGAGTCCTACCACTCTTATCTCCTTCAGAAAAAACAGTATGCTGAGTCGCTAAAAGACGCTTGCAAGTATATTCAGTAAGATGTAGTTTATAATCCCTTTGGAAAGACAGCCACTTTTCTTTTTGTCTTCTTCAGGATTGTTAATATAGTCAGCTTCTGCTCTTAATACCCCCTCTTCCAACTTGTTACGTGTAATTCTAAGCTGAGCTCTATGAGAAGCAATAGCAGAAATACATGCTCCCCTCAGTACCGCTTTATACGCCTCCCATTCTGTTATTGGGTCTACCGAACCCTCATTAGCTTTCCAATATTCCTCCGCCTCCTGTCCACATTTAACCTCTACCGGGAGGACCTGAAGCCACATAGGGTTGAGTCTCCATACTGTCTGAGGAATATCTACAGGTTGGGAGAGAATCAACTGGAGCGGAGCATGGTCCGAGATCCCCCTGGGCAGATAACCTATATCCCTCACCATACTCAGGGAGTCAGGACTGCCAAATGCCAGGTCGATACGGGACAACGCATCATAAGAAGGAGAATAACATGAGTACCCTCTCGTAGTGGGATTTCTCCATCTCCACATCTCCTCCAAATTATATGCCTCAGCCCAATTACTCAAAACTGGATTATGTCTAGATGGAGGTCGGAACCGGTCCAGCTGATTGTCCAAAACTGCATTGAAATCTCCTAACATTATAAATGGAGAAGGGGATAATTGAGTCACCCTGCTCATAATTTCATCAAGGACACTCCTACAGAACGGAGGAGGAACATAAACCCCCACCACCACTAGAGGTCTACCATGTATAGAGCAGTCTAAGATAACAAATCTGCCATGAGGGTCTAGCTGCACCGCGTGTAATTGAAGTGGAAGTCTCTTACTAATCAAGATGGACACCCCTCTTGCGTTGTTAGCATAAAGTCGCATGGTATGTCTGTCCAACCCAGGGTCTTCGGAGGGCCAACACCCTTCGGTCCTTCAAGTGGGTTTCCTGCAAAATAACTATATCAGGGTTATAATGCTTAAGAAAATTAAAGACCAAAGCTCTTTTGACCTTACAATTGAGACCTCGGACGTTCCAGGAGATTATCCTAAGTGTCGCCATCATACCATAACCTTAGACATTTTAAATCAGAAGACTCCACAGCGTCACGGCGGCATGCACACACCCAATCACACCAACTGCAAACATCCCCTCCCCCACCCTGCCCACACATTTCCCAACTATGTCTGAGCTAGGATCCCAAACCAAACTCAAGTGTAACGAAAGCCTAACTCCCCGTAGACAGGGCTGAAAAACCTTATCTCATTCTAGGATTAACTCTCCAGCTCCAGTAATCCTCCCACCCCAACTCCCTACCTTTAGCTCTCCTTGCCCACTTATAAGAAAAAAGGAAAAAAGAAAAAAAAAAATGGAACTAGTCTCAACTAAAAGAAAGGAAACAAACAAAACTCTCCTTACTTTGTAGGATTTAAATCCCTTTCAACATTACTTCCACCCTGCCAACATACTCCTACAATCTGCACAAAAAACAATTGTTAACAGGAGTCAAATAATACGTGGGAAATTCTTATTCCGAAAAGAAAGAAGTATATCAAGATCACTCCCTCTAATATTTTGACATGTCTTGAAATGTCCTCACTCCCTCGGACGGCGGGTATCTAGCCAGTCAGACACTTCCTCTGGCGTTTGAAAGAACCGGGTGTTCCCATCCACTTGAACCCTCAATCTGGTGGGATAGAGCATGGCATATTGCAGGCCGAGTTCTCTTAATCTAGCTCGAACTTGTGCGAACAGACGTCTTTTCTTCTGCACCTCCGTGGTGAAGTCTGGATAAAAGGATATCTTGGTATTCTCAAAGAGGATAGATCCTTTCTTCCTGGCTGCCGCAAGAATGCTGTCCCGATCCCTGTAGTTTAAGATCTTCATAATAAAAGGTCTCGGGGGGGTCCCCGGTGGCAGGGGTCTGGTAGGAATTCTGTGCGCCCGCTCTATAACAAAGCATTGAGATAGTTGCAAAGGTGACAGCAGCGACTTTATCAAGTTTTCAGCAAAAGTCTCAGGCTCCGCCCCCTCAGCTCTTTCAGGAAGGCCCAGAATGCGGATATTATTACGCCGGTTACGGTTTTCAGCATCTTCCGCCCTAGCCTGAAGTGTTTTCACTTGCTGGAGAAGCGAGTTTGTGATCTCAGATGTGCCCTGCACTGTATCCTCCACCTCCCCAACCCTGCGCTCTACCTCCGTAGTGCGATTTCTCATCTTCTCTATGTCATGTCTCAGAAAATTAATATCACTTTGAAGATGGTCAATCTTTGTAGTGAGGGCTGCCTGACACGAAGCTATGGCTGCCATGATCTTTTCTGTTTGAGAGGCGTCCTCTGTCTGAGCAGCAGCCAAATCTTCCTCCTCCGTCTGGCTCATGTTGTCTATCAGAAGTTTTCCTGTATTTTGGGAGGGCGCAGGGCCAGTCTTACGCCCCATAAATAGTGCACAATAGACCTCTGTATGCAGCGATAATCAACGCCAATAGTCAGCGATCAATATTGTCGTATTATATGCAGTCAAGCAGGAGACTAATAGTCTTGGCAATGGGTTTTGTATATCAGCCAAAGAAAGAAGTGTCTAGCAGGTACACTATGCCACCAAGAAGCTACAGCAGACAGACCTGGAGTGTACATATAGGGCAGCCACTGGCTGTAATGTAGTGCCTCTCACACAGGCCAAATGATACTGAGTCTCCCCAGGATGCTTCTGCAGGGCTCACCCTACCTCCACACAGCTCTCCCCGCTCTCAGCAAGACACCGCAGCGAGTCTCACAAGACCAGAGTTCCTCTGCTCCTCACCGGCTGCCACGTGCTCCAGACCCCAAGATGGCCGCTGTCTGCCCGATCAGAGCCGCCTCCAAGCGCAGGTAAGAGCCCCAGTGGTGTATGCCCGGTGCGCAGTGATCGCTCACCCCAGAGCACCTGTATTGCGGCTCAGCGCCCGTCTTCACCGCTCGTCCTCTCGGCCGGCACACAGCTCCTCCCGCGTCACAGCCAGCAATGGCGCTCCTTTCGGCCGCACAATCAGACCTCGCCCGGCCACTAGTACTGCCGATACCGCCGTCCCCAGGAGGTAGAATCCCAGGGTGATGTCTCCAACTCCTTTTTGAGAGGGTCAGATTAGGGATGCTCAGGATTATTTCAGGATGCACAGGAGAGCTTCTGAGATAGCGTCCTCACTCCATGCTAGCCAGGCCACGCCCCCATGGTTACTATTCTTGGGGACACCCTGTGTATATAAGTTTAATTTATACTAATTTTTTAAATGTTTCTGTGGGGATTCAAACTCACAACCATGTACATTAAAGGCAAGAACCTCAACCACTGGACTATAGAGCTCAGTGCTAAGTCATTGCTGATAAACCTCATAGAAGTTTCTCTTATACAGTACAAGAGACACTTCTATGAGGTTTTAAATACAAGAGAAACTTCTAGGAGAGTTTTTAAGCAATGACTTAGCATTGAGCTCTATAGCCCAGTGGTTAAGGCTACTTTCACACTTGTGGCTTGGGTATGCGGCAGGCTGTTCCGGCGGGTGAACAGCCTGCCTGATGCATGCTGCCGCCATTGCACGTTTGGGGCTGGAACTACGCTCCATCCCCATTCACTATAATTCACCTGCCGGATACCCGTGCCGCAAGTATGAAAGTAGCCTTAGGTTCTTGCCTTTAATGTAGATGGTTGTGAGTTTAACCCTTAGAGTACTAGCGCCATACATGTACGGCGCTGGTGTGGTGCGGGGACATGACGCCCGCTCGCCGTGCGGCGGGCGTCATGGCCGGCAAGTCTCTGCTGTTTCTAACAGCAGAGACTTGCGGCTACTTACCGCCATCGGCGGCGTCTTGCTGGGCCTTTAGATGCCGTGATCACACGTGATCACGGCATCAGGATGCGTCTGAACCTGAATCTGAACCCTAGTGGCCAATCGGGGTGTCTGTACACCATATGAAAACTGTAATCCTCGCTGGTGAGGATTACAGTTTTCAAACTGCAATTCTTATTCTGGCCACTAGATGGCAGGCCAGTATAAGAAATGAGCAATTCTTGGATTTATCTCCATCTAGTAAATCCCTGATTGCTCATAAAGAAAAAAAAAACACAATATATTAGCTCATATTTGAGCTTTAAAATAATCTCAAAATTAAAAAAAAAAATGTTAAAAAATATATAAAAAATATATAAAAGTTCAAATCAGTATAATTAAAAAATAAATACCTAAATAACAATAAATATAGACATCATGGGTATCACCGTGACCGAAAACGCCCATACTTTTAAAATATATTTGAAATAAATACAAATTTGAATACGGCGAATTGTGTGGCGAAAAAAAGCGTCCAAATGGCGATTCGCTGTTTTTTGTGTTTTTTTTTTCTAAAAAAAATTTGATCAAAAAGTCATACACACCCCAGAATGGTATCAATCAAACTTCAGATCGCCCCGCAAAAAATGAGCTCCCATACAGCTCCGTACACATAAATACCAAAAAGTTATAGGGGTCAAGATATGACAAAAAAAAGGCCAACTTTATAATTATTTTATCACTATCAAAATGCAGGAAAAACTATACATATTAGGTATCGCCGGATTCGTACTGACCAGTAGAATGAAAGTAACTGGTCAGTTTTAATGAACATTGAACGGTGTAAATAAGAAACCCGTAGAACTGTAGCGGAATAGTGTTTTTTTTGCAATTTCACCCGATTTTGAATTTTTTTCCCGCTTCCCACTACACCATATGCAATATTAAATGGTGGCGTTGGAAAGTACAACTTGTCCCACAAAAAACAAGCCCTCATACAGCTATGTGAACAGAAAAATAAAACAGTTATGGCTTTTTGAAGGCAGGGAGCGCAAAACGAAAATGCATAACCGAAAAAACCTCCGGTACTGAAAGGGTTAAATCCCCAGAGAATCTTAAAAATAGAGGCTAATTAAAACTTAAATACACAGGGTGTCCCCAACAGTGAAGATTGATTTTATTGAGAAAAAAATGGAGCAAAATGTAAAATATTATCAAATAACACCCGTATAAACCCACTCCAACCTTTTTAACTTGTGTAACCAGTATTTTGTTGGGAAAGATGGCAACCTTAACAGCACCCTCGCTCAGGACGTCTATAGGCCACTCACTGCAGCAAGCTAAGCCTCATCAGGACTCACTTTGTAAAAAAATTATTTTTTTCTTTTCTTCGCGATATTCATAACTTTTTTTATAGTTATGTCTACGGAGATGTGTGGGGGCTCATTTTTTGCGGAGCAATCGCCATTTTTGACAATACCATTTTGGGGTGTGTATGACTTGATCACTTTTTATTACATTTTCTTGGGAGATAAAATTATGAAAAAATGCCAATAGGTCTTTTTAAAAATAAATAAATAAATAAATAAATTAATAAAATTTCCACCATGGGCTAACTTATAATAGTATGGGCCTTTTCTTTTTATTTTGGGGAATAGGAGTGATTTTAATTTTTACATTTTCAAAACTTTATTTTTATTTATTTTTTTTACTTTTTGTTAAGTCCCTCAAGTGGACCACAACTTACAATCAGATATAAATTGCTCCATTAGTCTGTATAGAAATTACTATATCACAGTTCAGTGCTGCCATCTAGTGGCCTGAACTGGGATATACTAACAATAAGCCTGGAAGCCTAAAGCCATAAAGAAGTAAGGGCCCCATAGCAAGGATCAAACTGGCCGCCCACACAGGACAGAAGGGTTTCTGCCTTAAACCCCTTTCAATGACCCTTAGGTCATTTTTCCACTGCCTCATTTGCTAAAACTTGTTCCTTTAGAGGTTAGAGTCCTGACCAAGTTTTCACGTCCAGTAGAACACGAGAGGATCCCAACTAAGACAGGGCCCCCTCTTGCCCTAGGCATGGTCTGCTGCTATGGTAGTTAAGCCCCTGGCTGCGGCTCCTTTTTAGAACTGGGTGCTTTCCCAGATCTCCGCTGGGTGAAAGCTCGCTTGAATAGGAATCTGAGGAATCCCGCGCTTTTGTTTTTTAACACTCTCAGATGCCATGAGTGAGGGGAACTCATTGCTGTGAGGGGAGGGGGCATGTGGCATATTCTGGGGTCATGAGGGTTGAGAACTGTGTGAGGAGCTTTATGGGGTGTAAATCTGTGAGGAAGGGCCGGAATTGACAGAATGTAACTGTGTTGTTAGTACATTATTGCAAGATTTGGGGCCCCACTTTTGATTTTGCCCAGGGCCACATTTTGTCTAAAACCAGCCTTGCCTCCAGGTTCACAAAAACCTGATGAATGATACCTTCCTGGAGGATCAAGAAAATCGCAGACGGAACCTGAGAATCCGCAGCCTACCTGAATCATATATCTTCAGAGGCGCTGCCTACAGTTGCAAAGGAGATCTTTGATGCTCCTGGGGACTGACAGGGCAGCTTCAATTGTAATAGAGAGGACTACAGAGCACTACGCCCGAAAACCAAACCGAGTGAGCCGCCACAAGATTTGTGGGCTCCTCAGCTATGTGGACACCACAGTGATCCTGAAAAGCAGCAGGGAGACCACCCAGCTCTGGTATGAAGACTTGGCAGCTAGACCTGTCTACTAGAAGCGCTGAAAGCGACTGCAATCCCATTCCGACGATTGGACCATTTTGGAGTGGCCAAGACCTAAAAAAGGCCTGGGACCCACTTGGTATTACACCTACAGACCTACCCTCATGGATGCCTGCAGATCAAGGAGACCCACTTCCATCTGTGCCACACTCTACACCTTGTCTCTCCCAGGAAAGCCAGACAAACCAGACACGGGAACCTCTCCAGATTCAAAACCTGAGTGAGTTACATTGAACTTCTCTAACCCACTTGTTATTGCTCATTGCCTGAGCCTCCCGAGAGGTGAGTGCACCGATAGGCTGAGTCCGTAACACTGGCAGTCTTAATCCCTTTCTTTTTTTTTATTCATTCCTTTTTTCTAACCAGTCACTTTCGCAGCGGCCTAGCGCTGTGAACTGTGTGGGCATGTAGACTTCACCAGCAGCCCATTTTCCAATGGCACCGTTTTTGGGACTACGAACTGAGGCCACGCAAGCTAAAAGAGGTACCCTCTTCATGCATTCTCCACACAGGGAACACACCAACCTGATAAGATCCGGTGACGAGGGCCTGGACCCCAGCCACGGACTTCATGTCTGTCTCGGAAAACCTAGAAACTCAGGACTTACAGTATGCACACCTTCCGCGTTAAAATATCAGAACGACCATCATATAGTTTTGGGGTTTTTTTTTGTTTTTTCTTTGCTTGTTTTTTACTTGTTTTCTGTACTAGCCCCATATCGGGTTTTGGCCAGTTTAGAGTCCACTTTGTTTTTCTTTTTTCCTTCCCCCGATGGCTTGCAATTGGCCTCGGGAACTCTGCAATGCCCCCTACCTTGGAAGATACCTCACCTCAATATGGGTACTTGATATCTCCTACTGACCAGGTGTTTTGTAGAGTACTCACTAGTGATGAGCGAACATGTTCGGCCGAATACACTATTTGGCCAAACATGGCGGCGCTCGTGACCACGCGGTGTTCTGCCGAACACCGCGTGTGCTTGAGCGGCATGCTTGAGTCTCCTCCCCACACGCTAATTAGCCAATTAATGTGCGGGAAGGTGCTTGCATTTACTGTAATGCCAGTAGCCATGTTAGCTACTGGTATTACAGTGATTGGCTGGCCGGGAACACGTCATCGGGTGCTATAAAGCACCCGGTGAAATGTGACCGGATCATACCGAGGAGGGATTAGCTGCTGCAAGCAGGGACAGACAGAGTAGGGACAGAAGAATGCTAGGCAGGGATAGAATTTCTGTTTCAAAGACCCAAAAGCCATTTTAAGGGCTATTATATCTTGCTGGCAAACTTTTTATTTTATTTTGGGGGTGTTAAAAATAGCGCTAGGTGGCCTGCCATTAACGCCACCTGTGCAGCTGCTGCATGCTGTATGATACTCTCTGTATACAATATACCTGACATTCTTTGCTATTATTTCTGCTGTTAAGCCTGCAGTACCTCTTTTGCATCTTGCTGTATAACATTTGCGCAAGGAGGGACTTGTGTAGGGATAGGATTTGGCTAGGCAGGGCTAGTATTTCTGTTCAAAAGTCACAAAAGTCCATTGTTATATCTGGCTGCATTTTTTTTTTTTTTTTTTTACTTTGGGGCAAAAAAACGCAAGTGTGCCTGACGCTAATACCACGTGCACAGCGTGTGCATTAGAACCATTCTGTAGTC
Organism: Rhinella marina; assembly: GCA_900303285.1. NCBI lineage: Eukaryota > Metazoa > Chordata > Amphibia > Anura > Bufonidae > Rhinella > Rhinella marina. The sequence goes on from ONZH01027994.1 coordinate 9,317, forward strand.
TATATACTGTACCTGACATCCGTTGCTATTTTTTCTACCATTAATTTAGGCCACAGTTCCTCATTTGCGTCTGCAGTATAACTTGTGCAAGGAGGGAACCTATACTGTAGGGATAGGATTTGGCTAGGTAGGGCTAGTGTTACTGTTCAAAAGACACAAAAGTCCATTGTTATATCCGGCTGCATTTTTTTTTCTTTTGGGGCAAAAAGAACGCAAGTGTGCCCTGAAACTACCAGTACGTGCACAGCGTGTGTATTAGAACCTTTCAAAAGTCTATATAACTGACATCCGTTGGTATTTTTTCTACCGTTAATTTAGGCCGCAGTTAGGCTACTTTCACACTAGCGTTTTATAATTCTGGTATTGAGTTCCGTCATAGGGGCTCAATACCGGAATAAAACGCTTCAGTTTTGTCCCCATTCATTGTCAATGGGGACAAAACTGAACTGAAGACAACGGAATGCTCCTAAAAGCATTCCGTTCCGTCTTCAGACCGGAGAGCAAACCGCAGAATGCTGCGGTTTGCTCTCCGGTCCAGGCATCCGCACCAAGACGGATCCGCCATGACCCCCAATGAAAGTCAATGGGGACGGATCCGTTTGGTGTGCCACAATGGTGAACGGATCCGTTCTCCATTGACTTTCAATGGAGTTCATGACGGATCCGTCACCAGCACACATACATACAGACAGACATACACATAAACACACACAGACATATACATATACACATACAAATACACATACATACATTAGTACTGCTTAGGGGAATCATCTTATGTGCGCGCCTCCTGCGCTGTGGAGACCTGCCGGGAGCATGTAAGTATGTATATGTTTGTGTCTGTGTGTATGTACTGTGTGACATGTGTGGGGCCGGAGCGCGGTTCCGGCCCTACACATGTCCCTGCGGCAGCACAGATCCGGGCAGGTGAAGGGTGCTAATGTGAAAGAGACCTTAATTTGACATTTGGTGAAATTTTCTGATTAATAAATAAATCACTTAATAAAAATCTGCACTACTGTACTTGTGACAAAGTTGCATATATACTATATAATATGCGCAAGGCGAGCAGTAAGGGACGGGGAAGTGGGCGTGCTGCTGATGGTGAACGCAGAGGCTATGGCTCTGGGTGCGGTGGAACTCTGCCTGCTGGCAGAGCCCAAGAAACAAAGTCATCCAAAACTCCTAGCTTCATGTCACAGTTTGCAGGGCGCCGCAAGACACAACTCTTGTCGCCACACCAGTGCGAGCAGGTAGCCGGTTGGATTTCAGTTGATAATGCTTCCAGTCGGTTAAGCACCACTCCCTCTTCCACAAAGTCCAGTCTCAGTAGCCAAGAGTCTGGGCAACCGCATCCTCACCCTGATCCTCCTTCCTCCCACCATGCAGAGTCTGGGCAAAGAGCTAATCCCACATTCGGATATTCCGAGGAGCTTTTTCCATCACCGTTCCTTGGCTTGGCCCTCTCGCCAAGGCTGCTTAAAGTGGGACATGAGGAGATATTGTGCCCTGATTCCCACCACCAGCAGGATCTGCCACATGTCAGCAAAGCACCCTAAAAGGTGGGCCAAACGCCTGTGTCCATGATCTGTGTCTGCAGGTTACACCACTGCCTCCTCTTCCCCTCTGTTACCTGCTGTCCAAGACGCAGGCCCAGATGCCTCCCGCCCTGCACCTGGACCGTTGAAAGAACCATCAGCCAGCACGTCCATTACAGTGTCTAAGCGCAGCGTTCAAATGTCCTTACCACAGGCATTTGAATGCAAGCGCAAACACCCTGCCACCCACCCACAGGCCATAGCAATAAATGCGCAACTGTCTAAATTGCTGGCCCTGGAAATGTTGCAATTTAGGCTGGTGGACACCGAGGCTTTTCACAGCCTGATGACGGCGGCTGTCCCTCGTTACGCAGTCCCCAGTCGCCACTATTTTTCCTGGTGTGCTGTCCCCGCCTTACACCAGCATGTGTCCAGAAACATAACCCATGCCCTGACCAACGCAGTTAATGGGAAGGTCCACTTAAAGGGAACCTGTCATATCTGAAACACCCCCTGAACTAGAGTAAGCGTTGTATAGTGTAAGAGGTGCTGAATCCGAATATGTAAGTTTTATCTTCATACTCACTTCTATTCCGACGCTGTGCTCCCACAAACCAGCAGTAAAATGCATTGAGAGGACTCTTCTTTGAGTCCTCTCCATTATGTGAGTGAGCACTGGAGTCCACCGAGTGCATTTTACTGCAGGTTTGTGGGAGCACAGCGTCGGAATGGAAGTGAGTATGAAGGTAAAACTTACATATTCGGATTCAGCATCACTTACACTATACAACGATTACTCTAGTTCAGGGAGTGTTTCGGAGATGACAGGTTCCCTTTAACAACTGACACATGGACAAGCGCTTCTGGCCAGGGATGCTACATTTCCCTGATGGCACACTGGGTGAGTGTTGTGGAGGCTGGGAGCGAGTCGTACCCTGGGATGGCACAGGTGCTACCCACGCCAAGGACTGCGGTGGAATACCAGCTACAACATGGTCGGCGCCTTTCCAGTCAGCTTCCGCTCTTCACAAGCGACGAGTGAGCAATGATGTCTGACCTTTGTGAGGTTTTACGCAACTTTGATGAATCTACACAGATGATGAGTGGCGATAATGTAGTTATCAGCGTAACCATCCCACTTCTGTGTGCTAAAAAGCTCACTGCTCACAATAAAGGCAGACGCTCTGCATGTGGAAAAGTCTCTGATAAGTTCCGTAGTGTCACAGAGGGAAAAGTTTTGGAAGATGGTGAAGGAGTACCCATCTGACCGTGTCAACGTCCTTAGCGATCCCTCTGTGCCTTAACCATCATTTTTTGGACGGTCAGCGCAGCAGCAGCATGTCACCCACAATTTTTTCGACGGTCAGCTCAGCAGCAGCATGTCAACCATAATTTTTTTTATACGGTCCGCTCTGCTGCATGTCAACCATAATTTTAACATGTTCAGCTCTGCTGCATGTCACCCATAATTTTTAACATGTTCAGCTCTGCTGCATGTCAACCATAATTTTTTACACGGTCAGCTCTGCTGCATGTCAACCATAATTTTTTACACAGTCAGCTCAGCAGCAGAACATCACCTATTGTTTTTGAGTATCAGCAGCAGGCCATCAATCCGAATTTTTCAAGGGTGTGTTTGATGCACTCCTTTATGTGTAATAAAGGGGGTACTGGAGTGCCTGTTCCTTGTAATTTTTGGCAGCCCTTTCACTTTGTGCATAGGCTTTATGAGTGTAGGATTCCCACAGTTATACCACAATGTGAATGAGGCCGTCCTTTAAGATATATCGGTTGTATCAGAGTGCCTCATCCGTGTAATTTTTGCCAGCACTTGCGCTTAACGTACAAGTAAATACATGTTTCTTAACAATATTTTCTCTAAAATCAATGTTATATTTTGTTTGGGGGGGGGGGGGATTATTGTCATTCCCTAAAAGTGGCGTAATAGTCAGACATCATCGTGATTATCAGCGACTTTGGAGTCCAAGATGCATCCAGACATTCTCCCCATGCTGTTCCCTAACCATTTCTGTGGTGTTTCCACCATTTTCTGACGTTTCCCTATGAACCAGACACCCTCCCCTCTGCAGAGCAGGGGGTGCCTGGTCTTCTCCCATTGACTTCCATTATACTCGGGTGCTCGGCCGAGCACTCGAGCACCACCTAGTGTCGGAACAGAACACCCGAACATTGGGGTGCTCAATCATCACTAGTACTCACCTTACATATTCTTATGGCTCTTAGTCATTCATTGTATACTTTGCTATTCCTCTCCATCCCCTCATTACCTATCTCCTGCTTTCCATCTGCACTGTCCTCTTCTTCTTATCTTTCTCCCCCCTTCCCCAATTGGAGATCTTATGTGATTGCTATACCATATGGGGTACATTATGTATCCCTTAATACTAATATGGTGTCTGTTATAGTTGTATCTATGAACACTAGAGGTTTGAAGGAGCCAAGAAATCGCTCCCTTCTACACAAAGAAAAAGCTGCAATAGCGTTTTTTCCAGGAATCACATTTCAAGACGCTTAAGGTACCCCACCTCGCATCCAAACACTTCACACACTGGTTCCATAGCACTCATTCCTCAGCCTCCAGAGGTGTCAGCATACACAAACAACTACCATTTAAACATTCAGCTGCCATTGCTGACCCTGAAGGCCGATACTTGTTTGTCAAGGGAATGATTGCAGACTCTCCAGTCACATTAGCCAACCTCTATACTCCTAATAAACGCCAAGCACAGTGGCTCATTCAGACACTTAAAGGGATTCTGTCACCACGATTTTGACTATTAAGTTATTTATAGCACTGGATTCAGCTGACTATAAGCATCTCCAAAACGTTATTGTTATAGGGCATAAATGAAGATCTGATGTTAAAAATACCTTTTTTATCAACTGTCAATCTCTTTCTTAAGGAGCCCAAGGGGATGTGCCAGCGATGTTGGAGCCCGGCCACGGCGATTCAGTTGGAGCCCAGGACCGCCCACCTCATTAATATTCACTTCACTGCTTGAAGCAGTGAAGCTCCGGCACGGCTGTAATCCCGCGCAGGCGCAGTACATCCTGTGAAGCTGTAGCCCGCAGACCGCACGGCGCAGACCACTTAATGTACTGCGCCTGCGCGGGATTACAGCCGTGCCGGAGCTTCACTGCTTCAAGCAGTGAAGTGAATATTAATGAGGTGGGCGGTCCTGGGCTCCAACTGAATCGCCGTGGCCGGGCTCCAACATCGCTGGCACATCCCCTTGGGCTCCTTAAGTAAGAGATTGACAGTTGATAAAAAAGGTATTTTTAACATCAGATCTTCATTTATGCCCTATAACAATAACGTTTTGGAGATGCTTATAGTCAGCTGAATCCAGTGCTATAAATAACTTAATAGTCAAAATCGTGGTGACAGACTCCCTTTAAGCTGTTCTAAAAGAAGGGATTGTGATCCTGGGTGGAGATTTCAATCTCCCCATAGAACCCACCGTAGACTCCTCCACAAAATGCACGAGCATCTCATATAAGCTACTTGGCCGGCTCCAGAGTGCCCAAAAAGACCTGCAGGTCACTGATGTATGGTGGATATTTAACCCCTTAGGGTTAGACTACACCTTCTTCTCCCACACCAGTAACTCTAGTTGACCTATTTCTGTCTTCTGCCCATCTAGCGTTAGCCAACACAGCAAATATTGGGGCTATCACACTCTCTGACCACGTCCCAATCTTTCTCACCATAACCCTGAGAAACCTACCCTAGTGGTAATGGAATTGGCGCCTTAATGAGACCCTGATAGCTGACCCATTCACCTATCGCTAGTCAAAGCTTCCCTAGAGGAATACTTCAAATTCAACATCACCGAACAAGCACCCCCACCCATTGTATGGGAAGTCCATAAATCACTGATCTGGGGAGAACTAATAGCCCTACGCTCGAGAATTAAGAAACGCTCTGCCGCACTCAACTCCCTAATGTCTTAAATCTCCACACTAGAAATCTCACTCAGACCATTGCTATGGCCACAGCCCAGGAACTAACAAAACTCTGCAGTGAATTAAAGAACCTGCTTAACGTCAATTTGGCTAAGACACTTCTTAGGGCTAAATTCAAAGCTTATGCACATGGAGACAGAGGCAATAAACTTATGTTTCAGCGTGGACAAAGAAACAACAGTCTGACTCCTATATTCCCTCCATCAAAGTAGCCTCTGGTCTTCTCCACAAATCCACCCCAGACATAGCAAAAACGTACCGACAGTTTGATGCAGCCCTTTAAAAACTCTCTCCCCCTGACGAATCTTCACCTACCACGGTGACTTCAGCCAAGTTCTCTCCTCTATCCCATCTGGCATAAGCCCTGGACCAGACGGCCTGCCAATCCAGTATTACAAAACTTTTCATTACACACTAATCCCACACTTTCAGACCCTATGTAATTCACTTTTCCTTGGAAATAAACTTGGTAATCGTCCCAGGCATTAGAAGCCCATGTCACTATTATATATAGGGAGAAGAAAGACCCATTGGACTGTGGGAGCTATTGACCAATATAGCTACTCAACGCAGTTCAACGCAACGTCAAATGGTGGGCAAAGATCTTAGCACAGCGCCTCCAAAAAGTACTACACCACATTATTGGCAGCAAGCAGGTTGGCTTTGTTTCTGGCAGACAGGGCAATGAAAACGCTATACGAATAATTTGCCTTATCTCATGGGCAAAACACTCCAATACACCTCTTGCATTGCTCAGTAAGGATGTGGAAAAAGCGTTAGACAGGGTTAGTTGGCAGTACATGACTGCAGCCCTGTCGAGCTTTGGCATACCTCACCAATTTATCAATGCAATACTCACTTTATATATAAGGGCCCTTTGCCAGGATCAAAGTCAACGGGACATTATCCCCCTCATTTCAAATTCTCAATGGAACCCAACAAGGCTGCCCACTATCCCCGATGCTATTTGTAATTCTCATGGATACTTTTCTTCGGTGACTTAGACTAGACCCACTTATCCGATGGATTACTGTTGGCCCGCATCCACACCTGACGGCAGTGTTTGCCGATGACAATCATTATGACATCTAACCCTCATGTATCTTTCCCTGTGTTACTATCCATCTTCAAAGACTTTGGATTCATATGCAACTTCAAAATGAATTATAACAAAAAGGAAGCATTAAACATCTTTTGTCCTGCATCCACTATCCAATGCCTCAAAAGGTCGACCCCCATTATCTGGGAGTCGAAAAGTATACAATATATAGGGATCCATATTTCTGCAAATCCAGACAAGTTATTGGCTCTCAATTACACCGTCCTCTTCGAATAAGTACGAACACAACTTAGATCTTTAAAAATCCAATTTATTTCCTGGATAGGAAGAAAAAAAAAATTCCTTAAGACATACATAGTCCCCAAGTTCCTATACCTAATGCAATTGATTCTTATGGCTTCCCCGTACATATTTCACCGAAACCCGCAAGTTGTTTTACTCCTTCCTCAGGGGTGGGAGATCTCCCAAAATTGCATACTCAATTCTTACTAGAAAGAAAAGTTATGGGGGCTTTGGTCTATCCGATCTGCACATATGCTATAAGGCGGTGCAAGTGACCAGGAGCATAGCACTACTCACACCCCACTCCCCTGACCTCTGCTCTGATCTTGAACGATATCTCCTGATCCCAGTGGAGAAACTGATCCTGTGGGGGATAAGATAGACCTCACCTTAGGGGCGTTGCTAGGTTAAAACATTCGGGGTTTGGGCACCTGATGTTTTGTCCCAGGCCCTGAATGTACTGCCTGCCAGATAGATAGAACTGTATTGATGTCCTCAGGACGGCAATACAATTGAATCTCATGCTCTGCAAGAGCGGAAGGACCTGTGATGACATCACAGTCCATGTGATCAGTTGAAAATGCAGTAGCTGAAACGACTTGAGATGATGTCACCATCATGTGACCAGTGCAGGAGAGGACCGCTCAGCAGTGAAAAGAAGTCCTGGGAAGCAGCTGGGGTTGAGGTCTGCTACATGAGGAGAGGTAATTGAAGATTACTCAGCGTGAGAAGCAGAGTAATGTTGGGAGTTGTAGTTATTTAACTGGGACTGTATGTTAGGGCTGAAGCGAGGTAAGTTATTTACATGGGACAGTGGGGTGGAGTGATGTTATTTACATGGGACTGAAAATTGAGGGGGTGATGTTATTTACATGGGAATGCATGTTGGAGGTGGCTAGGGCAGGGTGATGTTATTTACATGGGACTGTATGTTGAAGGCGGCTGTGGGAAGGAGTGATATTATTTACATGGGACTGTATGTTGAAGGAGGCTGTGGGAAGGAGTGATATTATTTACATGGGACTGTATGTTGAAGGCGGCTGGGGAATTGTTACTTACATGGGGCTGTATTTTGGAGGGGGCTGGAGAGATGGTGTGATGTTATTTGGAGGAAAATAGTGTTATTTACATGGGACTGTATGGTGGAGGGGCTGAGGAATTCTAATCTAAGATCTGCCTTATTTCTACTAAGAGCATTATGGGGGGCCTTATTACTACTGAGGGGTCTGTAGAGAGCTCTATTACCACTGGGGTAACAATAGAGGGCCTTATTACTACTGGGGGCTCTGTGAGGGCATTATTAATACTGGGGGCTCTTCTACTAATGGGGGCACTCTTGCAGAGCATTATGAATGCTGGGGGTACTGTAGGGGGCAGTATTACTAATGGGGGCTGTTAGAGGGAATTTATGCTTATTGGAAATTGGAGATTTGTATTTATCTCCACTTCCTTCCATTTTATTATGTTCCTAAGCTGTTGTCTTTGTTTCTTACATAACCCGTTTATTCAGTGTATTATATACACCCCTCCAGTCCTTCTTACACCCCAGGAGTAACATACAACCCTCACAGATACTTATATATAAAAATACTTTACTGATAACAGAGATGACAAAGCAATGGACATTACATAAAGATACAGACACTACAAATAACACAATACATAGAGGACACCGCCACACACAGCCACCTCGTTCCTGCCCTCCCTGGATTCTAAGCAATGTGGCTAATAATGTGTATGTATATAAAGTATATCCAGAGTCCACCAATATACCGTATACTGGATCACCACTGCTACCCAACTCACATCCAGTACCTGACTATTAGTACATGTACATATAGAGACTCATGCATAAACAGCATATATAATCTACTGGTAATACAATCACAGACTACAAATATCTATATGTACACATATAAAGTCTACTGGGATATTATACTTATATACATACACACATATACCTTACGCTTGCTCCAGAAGTGCTGTTGTTCCAGGTGGTGGCAGGAAGGAAGAGAGAGATCCCAAGTTTCCCAAAGCATATATCTTCCTGTGTCCCAGCCCCCACCATCGACTCCACCCATGACCACCCAAATCTCTTCCCAATCTGTTGGCCAAGAGCCATGTGCCCTTCCTGCCTTTGATATGCTAACAAGGGCAAATGGTTTCTGGCCACTCAATGGGTGAATGTCTATATCATATTTGAGTGGTCTAGGACTGAAGTTCTGGCTAGGGACCATATTGTCCTATAACATATTCCCCTGTTGTCGGTATACCGACACACTATGTTGGAAACCTGGTCTATGTGTGAAGGTGCTTACAATGAGAGAAAAAAAAAACAAAACAAAGTGATAAAAAATAACAAACACAATACATGATAAGCTCATTTATGTTGCATTTTTGGCTAATCTGTTCATTCATCTTCTTGTGCATGGATGGTTCTGGTGTTCAGCTGGGATTTCACAAGGAGAGATCATCTGGTGCCTTCAGGATGGGTCTTCATAGATGTCTGGTCACCTTCTTAGATCAAGGGCATTCATTGTGTCTCTGGGCAAATCTCCACCTGAAATCATAACACAACAGTCTGCTCCTCCGGGGAGCATACCAATAGCTGCAGTTCTGAAAATACATCAGAGATATCATGGCCTCCCCCTGTTGACAGTATCTGAAGATTACAGTTGGCTCTCTTAGTAGGTACATTACAAACCGAGGCTATATATCATAACCCAGTGGGAGTTCCCACTTGTACCGGCTGCGCCCAAGTTCCGCGTCCGACTGAACAGTCGCAATTCCTGCCAAGCGCCTCTGCGGATCACTGTGGGGTGAACCCACTCCCTCGCAGAATCCCCAATAGAGAGAGCTATGCCCCACAACCTATTGGCTGCGCCGCGGACTTTGTGGGCTAGCACCGAAGTTACATGCTATGCCTCCATTGTAGTTAGTTACTACCTTCACCAGTCAGTTTTGGCCTGACTAAACACCTACTTATAAGTGACAGTGACAGACAGGGAGATAGACTGCCATTTCTCCATACTATGTTCAGAAGCTGACAGTACAGGGTTTACCTGAGTGAGACACACTGGAGATATGCAATGACGTGCCCTTATGATGCCAAGTTTAAGGAGCAACTGAGCTTGGCACAGAAACATTATATAGGTGAGGGCCACATCACACCACCAGACTTTGTCAGTTCTATAAAGGCACCCACCCAACATGAAAAGATCCTTCCCAGACTGACCTGTCCTATTGCATAAGAAGGTCAACAATCATTTACAAACCAACAGTATTGCCTTTTGATGCAAGCAAAAGAGCTTATCTAAAATCCATTGTCTACTCATGCTTGAGGGACAATGATATCTGTTTGGGAGCTGTATGGCTTTACCCCCTGAGGCTCACACCTCAGGCAATGGCCTCTACAATAAAGAAAGCCATAAATGCCTAGCAGCTCCCCCAACAGACACCTGTGTGTAGGGATAAGGCTACTTTCACACTGGCGGCAGGCCTGATCCGGCAGGTGAAGGGTGCTGCCGGATCAGGCCTGCCGCAGTGACATGTGTGGAGCCGGAACCGCCGCTCCGGCCCCACACGTCACACAGTACGTACATACATATACATACACATAAACATACACACACATATAGACATACAAACACACATACATACTTACATGCTCCCCGGCAGGTCTTCGGAGCGTCAGGACGGCTCACACAGGTCACGATTCCCCACAGCGCCCTCTGCTGGGCGCCTGGTGGAATCGTCAGATGACGATTCCACCAGGCGCCCAGCAGAGGGCGCTGTGGGGAATCGTGACCTGTGTGAGCCGTCCTGACGCTCCGAAGACCTGCCGGGGAGCATGTAAGTATGTATGTGTGTTTGTATGTCTTTATGTGTGTGTATGTTTATGTCTTGTGTCTATGTGTACCCGGATCCGTAATGGACTCCATTGAAAGTCAATGGAGGGCGGATCCGGTTACCATTATGGTCACACCAGACGGATCCACCCCCATTGACTTGCATTGGGGGTCATTCCGGATCCGTCTTGGTGCGGATGCCTGGACCGGAGAGCAAACCGCAGCATGCTGCGGTTTGTTCTCCGGTCTGAAGACGGAACGGAATGCTTTCAGGAGCATTCCGTTGTCTTCAGTTCAGTTTTGTCCCCATTGACAATGAATGGGGACAAAACTGAAGCGTTTTATTCCGGTATTGAGCCCCTATGACGGAACTCAATACCGGAATTTTAAAACGCTAGTGTGAAAGTAGCCTTAAAGACACAAACTATATCACATTTACATTACTGAAAACCAAGAAACAAAAGGTTCTGCAACAGTAAACCTAATCCCTCCCCCACGTGTTGGTGACCATGTCTCCATACACTGGGGGCTATCTTAGGTTTACATAGATTGCAGGCTCTGGCCAGTATATGGGGTACCCCTGAGATCTTTAGGGATCCCCACCACAAATCTATTACAACAGATTCCCCGTAGGGATATCTGTTCTAAAGGAGCCATTTTGTAGCCCTGTTTCATATGTAGCCTGTTGACTCACAAATGACACAGGTCTCTGTCTCTGTGGTTGAAAGCCACCCCGCCCTACATCTCTGTGTGGACAGAGTCTTTTTATATGTCCATATTGCAGACAATGGAAACATCGTATATTCTCCCACTTTCTTCGTTGAAGAGCACTAGAATATACAGATATTTTGTTGGCTGCCATACCTTTTAATGTGCAGCCATCTTGCATTTTCTTATTAAATGCTACCTTCTTCCTGACTGTTATAGATTTGTGACCCTTTAGCAAATCCTGCCTGACCTGCTCTATTACCATTGCTGCCTCAATCAGAGATGTCTTCTTAGCTACACTCAAACGAATCGCAGTATCAAGATATGTAAACTTCCCCACAAACATGCGTATCATGCCTTGTGGGGCTCCTACATTATGATCCTTTGTCACCTTCCTATACATAGCTTCAAACCTTCCACAAAGAGACAAGGGCTCATCATGGATGGTAGGCCTGAAGTTACTTAGGACGTCTGGGGTAACATCTGTATATCCTGTTACCAATTTCATGAGGATGGAAAGTCTGTCTTCCTCATCATGAAATATGCCATTTCCTGGGGGCAATTTTCCCTATGACCTCATATCTTTGATAAAGATATGTAGGCAACCAAAGCTTAAACAGTTCCATGCAATATTCTGGAGGGACAGATAGTTTCTTGCAATGTCCCTCAAAAATATCACAGGAAGTGAAAGGATCTGCATCTGGATCATATGTAGGAATCAGTTTACATATCTTTAGCAGAAATTGCATCCTCTCCATGTTATGGAAAGAGCGCAATTCTGCCATATTGCTATGACACATTTGTGAGCTGGAAGTGGTCTGTACATGTCCCATGCCACTTCCTAATCCACAAACTGTGTCACCGGCAGCGCTAGTGGCAGCTATTGGAGTGGTATCCATCTGATATGAGGCAGCTACAGGAGCCATCTCACTCTCATCTATCCCCCTGTTTGCACTCAAAACACACATTTGTTTTGAGTGCAAATCTTTGAGATGTGAGAGATCGGTTATGGTCTTCTGCAGATTACTAATGGTCTCATCCCTCTTTGATAACTCGCTCTTCAGGTCAGCAATCATCACCTCTGTAGAGGCTGCCTTTTCCTTATGAGCAGTTATCTCCATATACATCTGTATAAATAATTTATCAACATCTGTATAATATTTTTCCTTCTCAGCTAACTGAGACTGCAGCGTGCTGATCTGGGTGTCCTTTTCTACAAGTATCTCATCTTTGTCTTTAAGTTGTGTTTCTAGACTAGAAACCTGTTTAACCCCTTCTGTACAACAACAACAATGCAAATTTGCAATGGCCTTTGTCTCTTCACATGTGTCCAGCTTCTCCATCTTGCTAATGGCATCGTCAAATATGCACATCAGCTTAGCAAGCATGTGAAGTCTCTTGGACGTTTGTTTTAAAACACCACGCTTAGCAATGTGCAGCTTGTCATAGGAATCTGCTTGATCTATCAGAGATTCCCATAACAATTGCACAGAGTCATTTGTTTTAGGCAATACAGGGTTAAACGTACTGTATCTACTTAACTTTTGAAAAGTCCCATGTCCTGCTTTGTCACTCATGGTTATCCCTGCGATCTGTGTTACTCCTGTACTCTGCTGCTTGGGTCTAAGAAAGCCTCTTTTACCAACCAGCAGGACTCTACTGAAGGACTGGAAAAAAAAATGAAAAAAGACAAAAAATACAAAACAAAAAACAAACACCTCAAAGGTTATAATGTGAAACAAAGGAAACAGTCAGCATCCTAGGAACGTCACTTAAATAGGTTCTCTGTAATTAATTGAACTCACACTAGGACCCAGTGAAATTGAGCTACCTGTCCGAATCTCCCAGGTCAACAAAAATTCACAGTATAACAGCAATTTCAACAGTATATCCTAATAAAGATCCATTAATACATTTGGGCCCTGGCTCGCCATTGTTAGAGGGAATTTATGCTTATTGGAAATTGGAGATTTGTATTTATCTCCACTTCCTTCCCTTTTATTATGTTCCTAAGCTGTTGTCTTTGTTTCTTACATAACCCGTTTATTCAGTGTATTATATACACCCCTCCAGTCCTTCTTACACCCCAGGAGTAACATACAACCCTCGCAGATACTTATATATAAAAATACTTTACTGATAACAGAGATGACAAAGCAATGGACATTACATAAAGATACAGACACTACAAATAACACAATACATAGAGGACACCGCCACACACAGCCACCTCGTTCCTGCCCTCCCTGGATGCTAAGCAATGTGGCTAATAATGTGTATGTATATAAAGTATATCCAGAGTCCACCAATATACCGTATACTGGATCACCACTGCTACCCAACTCACATCCAGTACCTGACTATTAGTACATGTACATATAGAGACTCATGCATAAACAGCATATATAATCTACTGGTAATACAATCACAGACTACAAATATCTATATGTACACATATAAAGCCTACTGGGATATTATACTTATATACATACACACACACATATACCTTACGCTTGCTCCAGAAGTGCTGTTTTTCCAGGTGGTGGCAGGAAGGAAGAAAGAGAGAGATGCCAAGTTTCCCAAAGCATATATCTTCCTGTGTCCCAGCCCCCACCATCGACTCCACCCATGACCACCCAAATCTCTTCCCAATCTGTTGGCCAAGAGCCATGTGCCCTTCCTGCCTTTGATATGCTAACAAGGGCAAATGGTTTCTGGCCAATGGGTGAATGTCTATATCATATTTGAGTGGTCTAGGACTGAAGTTCTGGCTAGGGACCATATTGTCCTATAACAGGGGCATTATAGAAGGGAATTACTATTGGTGGGACTATGAGGATCACTATTCCTATGGGGAAGATTATCTGTATGGCACTCATTTTTCTTCAGGATAGTATTTGGAGGTACAGAAAAGTGAGGAAGCTAAGATGTCCGTGTGTCATACTCTGCAGAGACAAGGTGGCTGAGTGATGTTGTCTGGACCAAATGGAGAAGATGATGACAGAGAAGATTTACATCAGAGGAGACGTCACCTGGGAGGCCCTGGATGTGAGTGGTATATGCTGCTGAATCACTGTATAGCAAGTACAGTAAAATGTCTTCAGTGCTACTGTTTTTTATTGGGGGGTTGGTCATATGCATTGGGGCTTGGGCCCCGGATCTTTTGAGACCCTAGCAACGCCCCTGCCTCACCTACCACCCAACTCAATCCCACCTGATGAAGGGGACCCTGACAGTCTGGTCCAACCTCTTCGTATCTAAGGAGCTTAGGTTCCCACTCCCTAATACCCGTCTAGACTTACTACAATCCTACATACATCCTCAGGTCCAGGAGCCCTCTGGAGTGTGGTCAGAAATAGCCAGATCTCTCTGAATGATGACACACTAGACTGGGATAAAGTATTAAACTTACCCAGTGTACTAACAGCACACTTTTTTCAAATTCTCGACTTTCGCAGAGACGTGAGAAAGCTCACACTGCCTTGTATCTCTCCCTCTATACCCACCTGGCAAGAAAAGCTGATCTCCATAGAACAACTTCCCAACTTCTCTCTTTCTTATAAGTCACTACTTTCCAATGTATCACCTAGGCTACTGTATATTCCCTAGCGGCCTATAAAAGCTTTCATTTTATCACATTCACGTGGGTTAAATAGGTGCATCAAGATACAAGAGAACTCATATAAGTTGCTGACTAGGTGGTATAAGTCCACAGATTGAATGCTGATATACCTGATTCATGTTGAAGATGTGGTGCCGAAGTCGGTTCCCTGTCTCACATTTGGTGGACCTGTTCATGTATCCAACCATTTTACTCAGAAGTGGGGAAGTGATAAACCAAATTTGTTCCACAAACATTACACCAGCCAACCATAACTTACCCACTATGCTCATTACAGCTGCTAGGTTACTCATACTGTATATGTGGAAGAGCAACTCTGCACTCACTGTGTCAACATGGGTAGATAACGTAGATCAATTATTCAGCTTAGAGGAATTAGCACACTATGACACCCATACTTGATCAAAATTCCTGAAGACTTGGAATCCATGGAAGACATATAGAGGCTTTGGCCAATAGCTCACATATTCCCCAGGTTTTTAGAACCATCAGTGCCTGTCTGCCTTCCGACCATAAGCACCTATTAAGCCCTGCCACTGGGTGCCCTATTCGGGTCATGGATAGGATGCACCAGATAACGCTCACTACAACAATTACTTTTTAGGCTTACCTTCTTCGATTATGGAGTGATGGGCCCACCAAATTCCTACCCCCTAACATCACCTCACTCCCTATAACCCCCTTCCCCCTTATTCTCTTCTTTCCTACTCTCTCTGACCACTAACTTGGCCACTGTTATAACTTAGTCACCTTATCTGCACTGCTCCTCACTCCCGCATGTATGCAGAGCATCCTCATGTTGGACTAATATTTCTATTTCTGTTATAGATAAAATATAGAAATAGAAGCAGCACCGCTGTAAAGAAGTAGTGTGCCAGCGGCTCAGGATGTGATCCAACCTCCCAAATAACATAGAAAAAAAGTAATTCCACGGCACTCCCAAGACTGTAGTCAAAGTAGATGTTCTTTATTCACCAGAGCGACGTTTCAGTCCTCTTACTGGGACTTTTTTCAAGCAGTGATATACAGAGTGTGGTGCTCACTAACAATTTATACAAGCGTTATCATAATTAATCATTATACATAATTAGTAAAAAAGTGTATCCAAAATTCATAATATGTAAGATAATTTTCCATGTTTAGTGTTCTCATGATTATATATATCAAAATTCCATCCATGATTAAACATACATATTTCCGCATCATAAACAATGTTAAAAAACCATTAATTAATAAATTGCATAACTCCTCCCCCAACAGGTGACATTATAAAACCAAGTGATTAAAAACAATGCGTTTATGCATATCATAAAACTAACCGGCATGTGTCCCATCACATTCTCGGAGAGTCGGCATCATGATGTTCAGACAGCGCATGCGCACGCCTAGAATGTGACTCATATTACATCAGTCATAGTGCGTCCATTGAGTACATGGAACGCACACGTGGTTATTGCTGTGGAACGCAAATTCTCTTCCGGTTCCCGATCAAGTGCTATAGCGTAAAGCGCACAATTGATCTTGGAACACAATACGGAAGTGTTCCACAACCATATAAAGGAGTGTAGATTATGTAAAGAAATAAATAAATTTCTATTCCTTATGATGGTCGTAGCGAGTGCATGATTGTAAAGTGTCAATAGGCACAATATTATAAAGCTAACTCAACATATCTCACCATGGAGAGATCAATCTGAACATAGTTATCCCCGTCAGATGTGAATATATTTCTTATATCATTTTACATTAATGTCATTTAGTTTTCAATGTGTAAACAAAGAATAACCATATATCTGAAGTACTCAGGTGTCTACTGTGGCCTCACATATCATTTGAGACACGAGAGGTCACATCGACAGAGTGTGCACAGTGTTCAATATCTGTGACACAGACATGGAATCCACTGTATATCCACCCTATACATCTGATCAACCTCATTTGTAAAAGCATATACTCCAATCTGGGGTGAGAGCGATGATAGTATTATCCATCAACGCTCAATCATCCCATCATGGTCCAATTCTCCCTCGTAATCTAATTCACATTTATGATATAAGGGGTAGACCATATTTCAGCGTGTATGTAACATCCATGGTGAAATATCATAATAAAATATATAGTGTTAATACAACACATCAATCACTCGCCAAAGACACCAAGCGAGGAATTTTTTATAAAAAAAGAATGTTTCAACAGTTCAAAAAAAGAACTAATAAAAATAAAAAGACATCCGATAGTGTTGTTGGGAGACATGCCGGTTTGCGAAAGAAAAATTCTTTGTATTCATCAATCTGCAAAACAAGAGAAGTAAAAAGGTATTAAATATTTATAATGTTGTATAGTATATTAGTACAAACGAGCACTCACTTATACACCGGCAATGTATCAAGGTCTATGTCTAACCAGAGAAAATCCATGGTCTGAATTCCACATTTAATCCATTTGGTTTTAAAGTATTTAATTTCATTATCCACTGGATCTCCCTTTTTTTTAATTGTAAGCCCCGATTCCCTCCTTTGCGTGAAATGGGTATATGGTCAATCAGCATGCATTTAAGGTCGCCTTCTTTATGTCCCACGTCACAAAAATGTTTTGAGACGGGTAAGTCCATGCGTTTTTTTCTAATTGTATACCGATGGTGATTTATACGTGTTTTAAAATCTAGTGTGGTTTCCCCTACATAAAGAAGAGGACATGGACACCAAAGCACATATATTAGAAAAGTAGAATCACATGTCAAAAAGTAATTAATTTTAAAAACTTGATTCGTTATCGGATGTATAAAGGACCCCCCTTTTTTCAAGTATCTACAATTAATGCAATTTAAACATGGGTAACAACCCTTCTTTTGAGTATGGATAAATGTTTGACGTAATGTTCTCTGAGGACCAACGTCCGTCCGGACCAATTTATCACCCAGATTTGATGGTCTGCGATAGGACATAAGTGGTAATCTATGTAGGGTCTCCACCTTGGGAAAACCATTTTTGATAAGAGGCCAATGTTTACTAATAATATTGCGTACTTTATTACGCAGTTCTGTATATGTGGTGACAAGTGGTATTCTATCATCCTGACTCCTACATTTCTTGACTTTGAGTAGATTTGATCTATCCAGAGTATCCACCCTTGATCGATGTTTGTCAAGGATGGATAAGGGAAAACCTCTGTTAGTAAATGCTTCTGTCATCCTGTCAAGGGTATGTTCCAATTGGTCTGTATTACTCACTATTCTCTTTGCCCGCAAGAATTGACTAAGTGGTAGAGATTTGACCATTGCTCTAGGATGAGCACTATCGAATCTTAAAAGAGTATTTCTTTCCGTCGGCTTGATGAACACATCCGTGTGTAACATACCATTTTTTAATAGAATCGCTATGTCCAAAAAATGTATTTCTGTTTGGGAATATTCTAGTGTGAACTTTATATCATCATCAATAGTATTGAGAAATGAGAAGGAGGACAACAGTCCCTCCTCCGTTCCTGTCCAAATGAGGAAGACGTCGTCTATGTATCTCCACCACCTCAGAACATGTCCGAAGTGGTGGGACACATAGACATACGTCTCCCCCGCCTCTGCATGTAATAATTATCTCCAAAAAGAAAATAATTGCATGTCAGGACCACACCCAGAAGATTCAGAATGAAATCCTGACATGCTGGTTAATACTGTGATGTGGAAAGTGCCTTTTGGACAATATTGATACCAAATTCATGCCTGATCGAAGTATAGAGACTCACAACATCCAGTGAGGCTAAATATGCCCCACTCGGTATTGTGATCTCATTCAACTTTGTCAAAAAATCAGAAGAGTCTTGTATATATGATGTAGCACTAATAGCATATGTACGTAGTACTCTATCCAAAAAAAATTGCAATATTGCTCAAAATGGATCCCCTCCCAGAGACAATGGGTCTCCCAGGGGGGTCCACTAGGTTTTTATGGATTTTAGGTAGAAGATATAGCATAGGTGTCATAGGAAGTGTAACAGTCAAATATTCTTTTAATTTAATATCAATTAATCCTCCTGTTAAACCAGTATCAAGTATATCAGAAATTCTTCTGGCAATTTCCCACTTGGGATCACCCTGTAGTTTTTTATACACCATAACATCATCAAGTTGCTTATATGCTTCAGCCATATATTTAGCTGTGTCCATGACCACAAGCACGCTTCACTATGGATTTGGACAATGTTACTGATCCCTTGGGGGATTTGTTCACACCAGATATTTTTTCATATACACCGGTGGATGCGGACAGGATTCTTAATGCCTGCCAGGGAGATGCTGGTTTTTTATCCACTCCCACACTCTTGGATACTAAAAAGAACTATCCAAAAGGATTACAGCATTGGACTTACATCTGATCACTCTTAGTGAGTATTACAAAACCCGTCGTATTCCACGGGGTCTCCGCTTTAATTGCCAGCCCACGATGTACATGTATGATGGGAGTTTCCGCTCCAAATATGAATCAATTGCGAACAAATTTTCATTGGACCTTATACTTCTAAATATGGAGTTTATAAAGAAAGATTTATTGGAGACTCAACAAAAACGTGATGCTTGTGTAGTTATGCTACATACTCTTTTGTCTGATGAAGAATTTGATGATTATGTGTCCAAATTTACACCCTTTATGAATAAATTGACCAAAGAAATACAGGACACAAAGTTCTAAGTGGCAAAGGGGCAATACGGACTATACTTCCCATAATGGCTATAATTGGACTGAAACTCAACGTCCTCGTCTGCAGAATATTAGGACTGATAAGAGGAATAATAACAAGAAATCTGCTAATCAATCGACTACTAATAGACCGACCACTCGGACACCTGATGATTCTTCCACTATTACTTTTTTAGAGGAAACTCCAACAACTACAGAAAAAGACCCACAAGAAGGGGAGGCAAAAAGAGACATAGACAATACAAGAAGCAGAACACAGAGGCCACAGAGGAAGAAAATCAATCCTCAAGGAAAATAGTGGTAAATATATCCTCTCATGTACTTTCTGATGTGCAAATACATATGTTGTCTAAGGATTTGGGTTTCTGTCCCACTGAAAGAGCTGATTGGATACAATTGGATATTGATCTCCATCAGTTCTTCAGGAGGTTGAGATTAAAAGCATGGTTCTCAATACATCCAAAGAAATGGACACATACTAAAATGACTGAATTACAACTTACTGACTTTAACCTTTTCTTGAAAAGCGACTTTGTTCCACCAATGTCATTTCCGGCAATTGATCTTTTCGCTGATACTGTTATTAGAGATGTAAATGCTTTACGCACTATGAAAGATGATCAATTTAAACATCCTAATATGACAAGAATAGAATGGGTGGCACTTAATGAGCTTGTCCATGACCACAGCCTCACTATTAAACCCACTGACAAGGGTGGTGCGGTTGTGGTCATGGACACAGCTAAATATATGGCTGAAGCATATAAACAACTTGATGATGTTATGGTGTATAAAAAACTACAGGGTGATCCCAAGTGGGAAATTGCCAGAGGAATTTCTGATATACTTGATACTGGTTTAACAGGAGGATTAATTGATATTAAATTAAAAGAATATTTGACTGTTACACTTCCTATGACACCTATGCTATATCTTCTACCTAAAATCCATAAAAACCTAGTGGACCCCCCTGGGAGACCCATTGTCTCTGGGAGGGGATCCATTTTGAGCAATATTGCGATTTTTTTGGATAGAGTACTACGTACATATGCTATTAGTGCTACATCATATATACAAGACTCTTCTGATTTTTTGACAAAGTTGAATGAGATCACAATACCGAGTGGGGCATATTTAGCCTCACTGGATGTTGTGAGTCTCTATACTTCGATCAGGCATGAATTTGGTATCAATATTGTCCAAAAGGCACTTTCCACATCACAGTATTCACCAGCATGTCAGGATTTCATTCTGAATCTTCTGGGTGTGGTCCTGACATGCAATTATTTTCTTTTTGGAGATAATTATTACATGCAGAGGCGGGGGAGACGTA
Source organism: Rhinella marina (assembly GCA_900303285.1). NCBI lineage: Eukaryota > Metazoa > Chordata > Amphibia > Anura > Bufonidae > Rhinella > Rhinella marina. The sequence continues at coordinate 30,389 of ONZH01027994.1, forward strand.
TGTCTATGTGTCCCACCACTTCGGACATGTTCTGAGGTGGTGGAGATACATAGACGACGTCTTCCTCATTTGGACAGGAACGGAGGAGGGACTGTTGTCCTCCTTCTCATTTCTCAATACTATTGATGATGATATAAAGTTCACACTAGAATATTCCCAAACAGAAATACATTTTTTGGACATAGCGATTCTATTAAAAAATGGTATGTTACACACGGATGTGTTCGTCAAGCCGACGGACAGAAATACTCTTTTAAGATTCGATAGTGCTCATCCTAGAGCAATGGTCAAATCTCTACCACTTAGTCAATTCTTGCGGGCAAAGAGAATAGTGAGTAATACAGACCAATTGGAACATACCCTTGACAGGATGACAGAAGCAACCTATTAGTACCTCATCACCTGAAAAATTACCAGGGAAAAATCCATAGAGTATTAACACTAGCAACTACACCACAATTTACTATGGAAAAATATATCACAACTCTGGTATAAAAAAATCTCTTTATTTGTAACCAATCATAATTAAATAACGTACATGGAGATATGATCAAATAAACCAAAGGAAGACATGAGAAAAATGCCGGGAGGGTCTATAAATTCATAGTGTGATCATGGACATCCACACAATAAATAACAAATTAGTACACTGGTGTATAAAGTACACACAGGTAAGATTGTAAATCACTAATCAGTGGCTATGTCCATGTCACATCTCAATACATAATATACAAACTCTTGCAATCAAGATAATTCCTATGCCAGGGATACATGGCATTCACCTATCAAATATAGGAATAGATGTCACACTCAATAATAACTATCAAAGCCATAGCTTACCCTGAGACATAAGTACAAACAGTAGAGACTCACAACCCGGCAAAAGATACCTCGACGCGCGTTTCACCACCAGGCTTCGTCAGGAGGTAAGTATACTGTTAAAAAGCAGGATATATATAGTGGAAGGGCGTGCATCAATAATGTTTATCACCTGATTACCTGCACACACGAGCGCGGCACCGCCATGATCCATCTGCGCGTCCACCCGAGGCCACTGCGCATATCCGCAGTAGGTCTCGCGATATTTGGAGCGCGTCCGGAGCACGGAGGTCAGCGCATGCGCGGACCGCGTCTCGGCAGGCATATCAGGGAAACACAATATTGTGATAATTTAAAGGTATACCGCAGCGTCTCTTTATGGAACAGGGGAAACGAGAGCCTCTTATGTATATCCCTACTTATGTGGTTCTATACAGGGGAAGATGACATATACAACACGTGCATACTTATCCCATGTTACAAATATATACAAAGTGCCAAGTGCCAATCATAACAGTATTAAAGTGAATCATAAAAAAGTTAAAAATGTAAAACAATATAAATATACAAGAAATGACAAAAAATACATGCAAAATACAAAAATGCCACAAAAATACAATTTCCAATCATGATCATATACAATTATTATTTCATATAAGTGCAAAATAATGTGAAAAAGTGCATAATAGAAATATATAAATTATAATAAAAATTACTATTCATACAATCATATGTGAACAAAATTAATTGTATTGCAAAATGTCATCCTCATCCACCATTCTTCCCATATTGTTTCCCCTTTGCGATCTTCTCTTGCGCCAGATTCTTCTAGGTATACAAAATCGCCAATTTCAGCAACTCGCCCATAAACACAATCGCAACCTCAAAAAAAGAAAAAATAAAGAAAAAATAAGAAAAAAAGAAAGAAAAAATATAACCTAGTGGACCCCCCTGGGAGACCCATTGTCTCTGGGAGGGGATCCATTTTGAGCAATATTGCGATTTTTTTGGATAGAGTACTACGTACATATGCTATTAGTGCTACATCATATATACAAGACTCTTCTGATTTTTTGACAAAGTTGAATGAGATCACAATACCGAGTGGGGCATATTTAGCCTCACTGGATGTTGTGAGTCTCTATACTTCGATCAGGCATGAATTTGGTATCAATATTGTCCAAAAGGCACTTTCCACATCACAGTATTCACCAGCATGTCAGGATTTCATTCTGAATCTTCTGGGTGTGGTCCTGACATGCAATTATTTTCTTTTTGGAGATAATTATTACATGCAGAAGCGGGGGAGACGTATGTCTATGTGTCCCACCACTTCGGACATGTTCTGAGGTGGTGGAGATACATAGACGACGTCTTCCTCATTTGGACAGGAACGGAGGAGGGACTGTTGTCCTCCTTCTCATTTCTCAATACTATTGATGATGATATAAAGTTCACACTAGAATATTCCCAAACAGAAATACATTTTTTGGACATAGCGATTCTATTAAAAAATGGTATGTTACACACGGATGTGTTCGTCAAGCCGACGGACAGAAATACTCTTTTAAGATTCGATAGTGCTCATCCTAGAGCAATGGTCAAATCTCTACCACTTAGTCAATTCTTGCGGGCAAAGAGAATAGTGAGTAATACAGACCAATTGGAACATACCCTTGACAGGATGACAGAAGCATTTACTAACAGAGGTTTTCCCTTATCCATCCTTGACAAACATCGATCAAGGGTGGATACTCTGGATAGATCAAATCTACTCAAAGTCAAGAAATGTAGGAGTCAGGATGATAGAATACCACTTGTCACCACATATACAGAACTGCGTAATAAAGTACGCAATATTATTAGTAAACATTGGCCTCTTATCAAAAATGGTTTTCCCAAGGTGGAGACCCTACATAGATTACCACTTATGTCCTATCGCAGACCATCAAATCTGGGTGATAAATTGGTCCGGACGGACGTTGGTCCTCAGAGAACATTACGTCAAACATTTATCCATACTCAAAAGAAGGGTTGTTACCCATGTTTAAATTGCATTAATTGTAGATACTTGAAAAAAGGGGGGTCCTTTATACATCCGATAACGAATCAAGTTTTTAAAATTAATTACTTTTTGACATGTGATTCTACTTTTCTAATATATGTGCTTTGGTGTCCATGTCCTCTTCTTTATGTAGGGGAAACCACACTAGATTTTAAAACACGTATAAATCACCATCGGTATACAATTAGAAAAAAACGCATGGACTTACCAGTCTCAAAACATTTTTGTGACGTGGGACATAAAGAAGGCGACCTTAAATGCATGCTGATTGACCATATACCCATTTCACGCAAAGGAGGGAATCGGGGCTTACAATTAAAAAAAAGGGAGATCCAGTGGATAATGAAATTAAATACTTTAAAACCAAATGGATTAAATGTGGAATTCAGACCATGGATTTTCTCTGGTTAGACATAGACCTTGATACATTGCCGGTGTATAAGTGAGTGCTCGTTTGTACTAATATACTATACAACATTATAAATATTTAATACCTTTTTACTTCTCTTGTTTTGCAGATTGATGAATACAAAGAATTTTTCTTTCGCAAACCGGCATGTCTCCCAACAACACTATCGGATGTCTTTTTATTTTTATTAGTTCTTTTTTTGAACTGTTGAAACATTCTTTTTTTATAAAAAATTCCTCGCTTGGTGTCTTTGGCGAGTGATTGATGTGTTGTATTAACACTATATATTTTATTATGATATTTCACCATGGATGTTACATACACGCTGAAATATGGTCTACCCCTTATATCATAAATGTGAATTAGATTACGAGGGAGAATTGGACCATGATGGGATGATTGAGCGTTGATGGATAATACTATCATCGCTCTCACCCCAGATTGGAGTATATGCTTTTACAAATGAGGTTGATCAGATGTATAGGGTGGATATACAGTGGATTCCATGTCTGTGTCACAGATATTGAACACTGTGCACACTCTGTCGATGTGACCTCTCGTGTCTCAAATGATATGTGAGGCCACAGTAGACACCTGAGTACTTCAGATATATGGTTATTCTTTGTTTACACATTGAAAACTAAATGACATTAATGTAAAATGATATAAGAAATATATTCACATCTGACGGGGATAACTATGTTCAGATTGATCTCTCCATGGTGAGATATGTTGAGTTAGCTTTATAATATTGTGCCTATTGACACTTTACAATCATGCACTCGCTACGACCATCATAAGGAATAGAAATTTATTTATTTCTTTACATAATCTACACTCCTTTATATGGTTGTGGAACACTTCCGTATTGTGTTCCAAGATCAATTGTGCGCTTTACGCTATAGCACATATGTTATATACACCTGTTACCTTGCCAAGCAAGTCTGTTTTCATGCTTATATGCTTTAATTGTTGCTTATATTATTGTAAAAAAAATGGCTGTAGTACAATGTAACTTCACCGCAGAACAACGGCTGTATAACAATGTAAATTCACCGCAGAATGGCTAATAAGACGTACATATATTTCCTATTAATACACCTCAAAAATTGCTGTATAACAATGTAAATTCAACGCAGAACGGCTAATAACGCATACTTATTTTTCCTATTAATACACCCCGTAAGTGGCTGTATCACACAGCACTTGCATCCCAAATATTAAATTGAATTACTGAGCTATCATACAGTGTAAACCTAAAAGCAGCAGTATAATAGCAATTTGGATCCCCAATTAGTGCAGCAAGGTGTAATAGAATCGCTCCTATTACCCAAGCTTTACACTTCCCTATTGGTCCCTGCTCTATCCCAATGGTGTGGATAATGCCTCCCTATCCTTTCGCTACACTTTAACTGATCTTTCCCTGAACTTGTAAATCTTTTTTTCAGCAAAATAAAGTCTTTCCTAATACTTTCCCTAGTGGCGGTCACATCTCTCCCTACACTAAGTACATTGGAAAATGGCAGCAACCAAGATGGCTGAGGCTTTTTATAGGGCTGTGACATCACAGGGGCTGGCTGGCTGCTGATTGGCTGCATGCATGGCATTGTTGGTGATGAGGGGCGTAGCTAAAGGCTCATGGGCCCTGGTGCAAGAGTTCAGCTAATACAGCACCCCATACCTCTTACATCCAGGGTAATCCAGCGTCCCATACCTCTTACATCCAGTATAATACAGCGCCCCATACCTCTTACATCCAGTGACGTCTCCTGTGATGTAGATGTTCTCTTTCCTAATCTTCTCCTTTCAGACCAGATGCCATTTCTCATCTCTGCAGTTTGATAGAAAAAAATCTTAGTTTACTACTTTTCCATCATCCTCTTGTCTTCTGGACAAATCATCCTACCACCCCCAGTACTGTGCCACTAGTACCACACAGATAGTGCCCTTCAATAATTATTGGCACACAGTGTCCTAAAATAACTGCGCCCAGCAAATAGTGTCCCTGACAGTAATAGTCTAAACATAACGTCCCTCAGAAATAACTGTGTTATGCTGATACTGTGCCAGGGTGCCCCCTACAGTAATAGTGCCCCCCCAAAGTCCTAATAATTCTCTGCCAGAGTGCACTTGTTAGTAATAGTGCCCCCAACAGTACTAATGGCCCCACTGTGCCCCAGAAGTAATAATGCTTCCAATGTGCCAGTAAGTGCCCCCATAGTGCCCCCCAATAATGTGCCAGAAGTGCCCCCAAAATTTCACTCCAATAATGTGCCAGTAAGAAGTGCTCCCCACCCATAGATGCCCCCCAAATTATGTGTCAGTAAGAAACACCCCAATAATGCACCAGAAGTTCCCCCATTGATTCCCCCCTAAAATCATGTGCCAGTAAAAAGTGTCCCACCCCCATAGATGCCCCCCAAATTATGTGCCAGTAAGAAATACCCCCAGTGCCCCCATGTGCCAGTAAGAAATGCCCCCAGTGCCAGTAAAAATGCCCCCAGTGCTCCTGTGACATTAAGAAATGCCCCCAAGTGCCAGTAACAAATGCCCCCAGTGCCCCCATGTGTCAGTAACAAATGCCCCCATGTGCCAGTAAAAATGCCCCCATGTGCCAGTAAAAATGCCCCCAGTGCTAGTAAGAAATGCCCCCAGTGCCAGTAAAAATGCCCCCAGTGCCAGTAAAAATGCCCCCATGTGCCAGTAACAAATGCCCCAGTGCCCCATGTGCCAGTAACAAATGCCCCCAGTGCCCCCATGTGCCAGTAACAAATGCCCCCAGTGCCCCCATGTGCCAGTAACAAATGCCCCCAGTGCCCCCAATAGAGCTCCGGTCCGTGATTGCAACAATAAAAAAAAATAAACACTAACACTTACCTCCATGGAGCTCGCAGCGATGGCATGCAGGCCTCTTCCGGCCTGTGTCCCGCGCTGTACGGGTCAGGCGCCGCCTAGCGCCTGCAGCCTGTCGGAGGAACGGGCAGGGGAGACGCCTCTCCCTCCCCCGCAGTACAGGCTGAGGACGGAGATCCAGATAACTATGGAAATGAGCGCTTCCACAATGGAAGCACTCATCTCCCTCTGCCCCCGCCCCCAACTATGCACAGGGCCTCGCTGCACCTTGCCTAATCGGCGGTGCGGCCCTGCAAGTGGCAAGGGGGGCCCCCCTGGCTTAGGGGCCCGGTCGCAAATGCTGCGACCCCTATAGCTACTCCACTGTTGGTGATCCCTTTTTCCCAGAGTTCTTAGCTCCATATTCTAATATGTGCAGCAGCCATTTTAGGAAAAAATGCGATTCATTACCACAAAGCTTCAGGAAATTCGACTTTGAATCAAATTTTTCTTGAAATTCAGATCGAATTCCACTTCGTCAACTTCGATTTGCTCATCTCTAGTTGCAATTCATTGAACAAATGATGACTATACAGAAAATGGAAATGAGGATCTGGCAGTGGCGAGTTCATTGAATATGCTGGTCTACCAGCACTTGCTGAGTAGGTGGTCATGCACTGAGCAATGCGATGTTTACACACTCTTAACAGATGATGCTATGTTACAAAATGTGACAACTCTTCAATGGATCATTTTTTAGGGGTTATTCTATGAAAAGTATTGATCACCTATTCACAGGAAAGGTGATAAAAAGAGTGAACAGCCCCTTCTGAATGGAGCAATAGTTCTCTATTTATTTCTATGGGAATAACCAAGACAGCGCTCTGTCAGTCCCATGGAAGTGAATGGAGCGTTGGACCAACATGAGAATTACTGCTCTATTTAGGTAAGGGAACTGGGGTGCACCACCAGTGAGGCTGCGGGGTGGCGGCAGGGCCATGGGCTTCCATTTTGGAAGTGCTCATCCCTCCATATTCAACTGTATGGCGTTCCGCAACTTATTTACCACGCGGAATGGTGTGCAACGGTATGCTAATAACTATAGAATAAGGCAGCTTTGAGAAATAGTGGCATGGTGATATCTGTATACATTTACAACCTGTCACCATAAAATGCAGTGCAATTTGAAATATTTAATATATAAAGCTCAGTGTATGTGTGTATGTATGTATGTGTGTATGTCTGCTAAAGGAATCCGCACCGTCGCAGCTACAATCACAAAATGTGCCATACAGGTAAATCAGGTGTCCGGGAAGGTTTTAGAATGGGTCTCAGCTCTCCAGGACGTACCGTTCCTGAGATATTCCCAAAAAATGCCTGGTCACATGACCCTTATCAGCCAATAGAAGCTCACAGGCCTATTTTTTTTTCTCCACACACACACTGTTTCATACCAGGTTTCCTTAACAATCTAGCCATTTTCCTTCACTGCTGTAGGTCTGCTTTAAAGGGGCAGAGCGCTGTGGATAGTAACATAGTTTATAAGGCCAAAAAAAGACATCTGTCCATCCAGTTCGGCCTGTTTTCCTGCAAGTTAAACCAGAGGAGGGCAAAAAAACCCTGTGAGGTAGAAGCCAATGTTCCTCACTTTAGGGGGAAAAATTCCTTCCTGACTCCAATCAGGCAATCAGAATTACTCCCTGAATCAACGACCCATCTCTAGTAACTATAACCTGTAATATTATTACACTCCAGGATGACACTGTTAAAGGGGTATTCCGGTTACCATAAATATAACTTATGTTTTAGACTAATTCATCATCAATCATTACCTAATATAATGTAAATTTCACATATTTACCATTCAGTAGTAACAAAAGATGTTTTCTTCAACTGCTACCCACTGTGTTTCCTCATAAATTACCATGGCATCGACCTGTAATTCAGGCCACCCTCAAAAGAAGGACTTAAAAGCCCGCCCTCAGGTCCCGTTAAGCCATGCCCCGACTTGGTCAGGGCACGCCCCTTTCCACTCCGCAGCCGACGGGGATTAAAAAAATAAAGGTAAAAATCAACTTCTGTAAGCTGCAGGGGTGGGAGGGAGGGTGACTTTCTCCCTGCAGCTCATGCTCAGACTGCACAGTGCTGCTGTCTGAGAGTGAGCTGTTCAAAAGGACATCCCTGTGTCCGTCCAGGCCCTGCGCATGACAGAGAACAGGGAGTCTGAAAGCCGGACTGTCCAGCCTAAAACCGGACCTCTGGCCACCCTAGGGGCAAGCTGATGTTAGGGCGGCCAGACGTCCAGTTTTAGGCTGGACAGTCCGGTTTTCTAGCTCCCTGTCCTCCGTCCGGCGCTGTGCCTGGACGGACACAGGGATTTCCACCCTTTCAGTAGCTCATGCTCAGACAGCTTCTCCTGTGTCTTCATGGAGCCAGGGGGCGTGGCCTCACATTTAGGGGTGTGGCTTCATGGGGACCGGGGGTGTTTCTTTACGTTTGGGAGCATGGCCGGTGAGGTCCAGCTTTCTGGGGTGAAGACAGTGGCCACCCTAGCTGCTGTGGAGGTCACAGTTAAAGGGGAGGGTGCTGTGAATGTAACTGTTAAGGGGTAGGCTGCTGTGGAGGTCACTGTTAAAGGGGCAGGCACTGTGAAGGTCACTCTCGATATCTTAACAAAACACACACGAACATTAAATGAAATAGATTAAATATACCCGGGCGAAACCGGGTCCTTCTGCTAGTAGTTTTAATATAGGGAAAAGATTAAAGGGGTTCTGCAGTCTTTTCAAACTGATGATCTATCCTCTGGATAGATCATCATCATCAGATCGGCGTTCATTCATGTGAACGGAGCTTAGCCCCGCCCAGGCCAGTGATCGTAGTCGTGACGTCACTGGGCCTGCGGTAAACACAGAGAAGGCCGCGGCGCTCCTGCAGCGCCGCTGCCTTCTCAAACAGCTGATCGGCAGGGGTCCCGGGTGTCTGACCCCCGCCGATCAGATGCTGATGATCTATCCAGAGGATAGATCATCAGTTTGAAAAAACTGCAGAACCCCTTTGACCCTTTCAAGACAAGGTGATTTTCTGTTTTTTACTCCCAGCCCTCCCAAAGCCATAACCTTTTTATTTTTTCATTCATATGGCTGCATTTTTTTTTTTGCGGGACAAGAGTCACTTTTTGATGACACCATTTACAATTACATACAATGTGGATGGAAGCAGGAAAAAAAATTACAAATATGATGAAATTGGGAAAAAAAACCCACAATCCTGGAACAGTTTTTTGGGTTAGTTTTTACAGCATTCCCTATACAGTAAAACTGACCTGTTACTTTCATTCTCCAGGTCAGTACGAATCTGGCAATACCACGTACAGTATATTTTTCTTGTTTTTTCTTATACTGAAAAAATAAAAACATTGAAAAAAATTTTGTTTTTCTTTTAGTCATCAAATTCTGACCCCTATAACTTTTTTGTAGTTATGTGTACGGAGTTGTGTAAGGGCTCATGTTTTGCAAGCGATCTGTACTTTTCAGTGATACAATTGTGGGGTGCGTTTTTGTGGGAGGAGAAGAGACCAAAAAACAAATAGCGAATAGGCCATTTATACTTTTTTTTTCAGTTTTGTCATTTTCCGTATGGGATAAATATTTTTGTGTTTTAATAATACAAGCGGTTTTGCACATGTCGATAACCATGATGTGTATTTTTTTGGGGGGAAAGGGTGGTGCAATTTGACATTTTTTTTTACAGTAGTTCCCATTGGGATCTATAACAAGCAATCCTTCATGTCCATGATTGGTATTCTCATAGACTCCAATCCATTAGCATTGGAGTCTATGAGAATTTTAATGTGTTTCTATGGAGCCCTGCCACAGGCAGGGGCTCCACAGAAATTACTATGCAGCAGCCTCCTGTCACACAGGAGGACAGCGGCTGCTGCTAACAAGCTCCGGCTCTCCCCATCTCCACCCGAGGAGCCATAGCACACCCGGAGGTTTGACCATGGCATCTGAAGCGTTAAATATCTACTACCGGCATTTTCGTATAAAACAGCAGGCACCCCATGGCTATGGCGCCTGCTCTGTTCGCATGAGGGCATAATTTTTAAATGCCCGACCGCTGATGTATATTTACGTGGGGCAGTCGGGAAGGGGTTAAGCAAATTTTGTAATTTATACATTTAAATCTGTGCTCCTTTCAACTTCAGTTGTACATGAAGGCCATCTTATCAGTGACCGACAGCTATCTCTGTATACATACATTTAGACAAGTAGATAAATTGTTTAGGAAATTAAGGACAAAAAAAAAAATCACATTTAGAGATTTAAAACCAATGACACAAGCAATTTTATTCAAAGATCATCATGTACAAATTCATTTTCATGCAATTGTTTACTTGCTTAAATTGATCACTTACTGTATTTTTACAGCAATGATTTACATAAAACACTCCTGTTTTCACTTTGTTCACATTGCAAAAAGATCGCAATGTTCGTTTACATTACCACAATTCAATAATGACAAACGTTAATTTATTCCTTTGCATAAACAATTTTAAAAGTGTTGAATGAGTGTTATCAGTACAATAATTCAGTCGCTACATTATTGTCCAAAGTGAATTATTGGTGTTCAAATTGTAACAATTACCTGCACCTCTAATTGTGCCTTTACACAGAAATGTTATCAATCACTGATAATAGCAAAATGGACCATCTTGAGCTAGAAAGTGCAGAGATTTAAATGTAAAAAAAAATGACAAGTCTTATTGATTCATTTTTCCACAAAACTATATATCAATCTGTTCAGCTCCTCTTGCTCTGTAACCACCTGCCAACAGATCGTGCAGTACAAGATACTGTAATTATTGCAAGACAGTTTAGTCAATTTAAGTCACCTATATTTCAGTGCTCCTGATCGACATGGTTGCTACAGAAGAGGATGAGTGTGTTGTGGCTACTCTTCTTCTATGCATGGGGTGCAGTTGCCAGAAGGCAATTAGAAGGAAGATTTACTGAGTGCATATACACATACAATGTAAGATCTGGCTATTCAGGGAGCAGATAAATTTCAACCTGGAATGGAAATTACTAAATTCACTGCATGTTCATTCTTGAGGTGAAACCCTGTGGATTTCATCCTTTGCAACACATAGGGTGTAATCCGTTTTGACTCAGCTTGAAAAACAATTTTTCACATGTGTATAAACATGCCCTAAGATCAGAATGGTGCTATCTATTGGGTTCCCATGGCCATTTCTGTAGAAGTAGTGTAAAAATGACAGGTGCCCTATAAGGCCCTGACAAGTATAATACACATTTGGATACAATAGATGTTTACAGCATCAATGCACTGGTGCCTTCATTTGGAACTTATATGTATAATGTGTTGGCTTGGCTTGACAAAGGTTCAGATGGGAGCCAAAACATTGTACAGACATTTGTGTGGAATGAACCGGCTTTTTTTGCTTTCTATATTGACCAAACTAGGCTGCATTATTTATATGTTTTCTAAAACAATTAGGCTACATTCACACGTCCGTTTAAAACATCCGCAATGTATCCGCATCTGTTCCGCAATAGCGGACGGTTTTTGCGGATATTTTGCGGATCCATTCATTTCAATGGGTCCTGATAATCTGCGGACATTGCACCGCATGTTGTCTGCATCCGTTAATCTGTTCCGCTCCGTTTTGCGGATCCGCAAACAGAAATCCTCCTGTCCTACTTTTCTCCCGAATTGCGGTCCGTAGCACAATGAAAGTCTATGGATCCGCAAAAAATGCGGAAGACATGCGGAAAGGCATCCGCATGTCATCCGTATTTGCGGATTCCGTTCCAGGAGGGGTGAAAAAAAAAGATGTTATTCATGACATATGGATACATCCTTTCCGTTTTTTACGGAAAAACGGAACGGATGTTTTGGAAAAACTGAGCTTTTTGCGGAACAACGGATCCGCAAAAAACTGACCGTTTTCCAGGATGTGCACACATACGGACGTGTGAATGTAGCCTTACACTGAGACTATCCTTTCAGTATTTACAAGTGTTCTCCTGTACCTGGAGGTGTATGCCATTTGGCATGTATGTAAGTATCTGATCAGTGAGGTCTGACTGCTGAGACCTCCATAAATTACAAGAATAAGTCCTTGAAGTGGCAGTCACACATGCAAGCTGCCACTCAATTCATCTCTATGGAACTGCTGGCCTGTTCCCACCTGGAAACAGCAAGGATTAATACTTTTAAACTAGCAATAAAGCCTATGTGTGAAACAATATAATGGGCTCTAGAAAACCCGCTAATATGCCATCATTTTAGTACCTTGATGTCTAGGACCTGCCTGCTGTATTCTCATTGTGCAAAAAATAGAATGGACTCTAGAAAACTGTTGTCATTTCTTTTAATTTTTAGTGATACATTAAAATAAAAAAAGTTAAAGCATTTCCAGAATGATAATCCTCCATAGCAGGATACATAGACCCCATTTCAGGTATTGTTTCATAGGTTTCATATTTTTGGGTTTTATTTTATTTTTTTGCTCTATTATACTCACTGCACACACACTGACCTCCAGATAGTGATAACACCCACTCCCCACACACACTCACTCACTTCTTAAAGCAGGAGCAAGGCAATACATTTTTCACACACTTGTCTATATACCTCTTCCTGTGGTAGAGGGGGAAGATGGGTATTAAGTAGTGGGATCTTGTCTATAAAGCACCCCTCCTCCAAATACTGTTTGTTGCCCAGAGCAACCAATCAGAGCTCAGCTTTCATTTCTTAAACTGCTCTGGTAAAATGAAATCTGTGCTGTAATTGGTTGCTCTGGGCAACAACGTGTTTCTTTTAGGCAGTTTTGATAAATCTGCTACATTAAATACAGTTTTAATGTAAAACAGCACCTTTATTAGAAAAAATCCAAGCAGGAAGATGAGAATAAGGCCCCACAACCGTAGGTTTTTTTTTTTTAATTATTTATTTTAAATTAAAAAAAAGACGTAGGGTCCCCCCCTTTCTCCATCTACAGCCAGATACAACCTGCAGCAGCAGCAGCCTGGCACTCTCAGGGTGGGAAGGGACACGGGTACAAAGGTTTCCATTAAAATGTACACTTCAATATTCAAAACAAGAATATAGAAAATTAACCACTTTATTTATTCCATGAAGATATCCAAAACTTTGTCCTCCCATTCACTCTGAAAACCCTGGCTCTGAGGGGTGAACTAAGGCATAACCTACCGTCAGGCTGTTCCAGCGTAGAATGACGGATATTGGCTGGACAGAAACTGCAGGGGTATTTGTCCATTTGTTTCTCAGCATATTTGCCGAATTACAATTATAGTTAATGGGCCCAGACAGCAATGCCGATTGGTAAACGCTAGTGTGCAACTAGCCTAAGGCCTATATCTTCCACTCTTTTTTATCCCTACCTCCTTTTGTCCTAGGTGGCTAATTACATGCTCTACCACATGCCAACCACGGGAATGATGTGGAAATGTTACTAAAATATTCAAGCACTCCAGCTGTTCTAAAACTAATACCAGAATGCTGCCTTCACTTCTATGGGAGTTACAAGAAAAGCCAAGTAAGCGTGCATGCCGGGAGTTGCATTTTCACAGCAGCTGGAGTGCGAAGGTTGCTGACCCCTTCCCCAATAGAAGAAACATCTCAGATATGTTCTTTTCTGGGAAACCATTTACATCAGTTATACAGAACTGAGCATTTCTCAATTGACCCAAGCTGCAGGGGAGTGGCTAAGTCAAAACATGCAGGTTAGAAATTCTCTGCAGCCTGCACAGTGAGTATTTTCCTTTTTTTCCCTAACTTACTTTACAGGAAGATAGTACTGGGGACTATACTATGGGGGAGGGCAGAATAAGTACTAGGGGCACTACAGGGGGGCAATGTAAGTACTTCTGGGGGCCCTATGTAAGTGATGCATTAAAAGTACTAGGGGCATTATGTAGGGGACCATTTTAACTAATGTGCACTACTGGTGCACTGTAATACTGGGGGAACTACAGGGATGCACTATAATTGCTACACTGGGTGTATTAGGGTGCTATAGTGGGCATTATAATTACTGGGGGCATTATATATATATTAGTGGTACTAGAGGGGGCATTATAACTACTAGGAGCACAATATGCAGTATTATAATTACAGGGGCACTATACGCAGCATTATAACTACTGGGGGCACTGCAGTGGAAATTATAATTATTAGGGGCACTTTAGGGGCCATTATATTGATTGGGAACACTATATAGGGCATTAAATTTACAGAGGGCTCTACAGGGCCTTATGGAGGGACCTTATTACTAATTGGGGCACTTTGGGAGCTTTTTAACCACTTGAGGTATTGTGGGTCATTATTACAACTGGGGGTTCTCTGGGGGCATTATTTTATTGGGCAGAATATGGAAGCGACTTTCTGGGAGCATTATAACTATAAGGGACACTTTTATTAATGAAGGATTATTGAAGGAGAATTATGTTTGGTAGGACTTTTGGGAGCACTTTGGGAACTATTTGTATGGCACTTTTATTTCATAAGTATAGTGTTTGTAAGCATTGGGGACCACAACAGGCACAGTATTAGGGGTAGCAGCCGGATAACACTGTTGGGCCACCAGGAGGAGGAGGATGATTGAAAAGTGAGAAACCTAACATAATGAGACATGGATGGGCTGAATGGAGAAGATGACAAAAGTAAAGAAAAGAAAGTGAACATCAGAGAAGACATTACTGGATGTATGTGGTGCTGTAATGTCCTGTCTGTATGATAGCACTGAATGCTCATCCAAGAATGGCTTTAGTGCTGGAGCACACACATGCACACATATGCGTTGGGGTTTGGGCCTACAAATCTTTTGAGGCCCTGGCAACACCCCTGCTGATCCAATCTGACAAACTCTAAGATGACTTAGAGAATATAGAAAATACAATAAGATCAATCTATAAAAGACAATAGAGAAGAGGAAAGTAAGTTATTCTTGCCTTTGTGTTATCAATGAGAAACCAGATAAAAAAAAAAGTATAAACAGGAAAAAGGGTGGTCATCTTCATACGATTATCTTGAATCAGCTAGACAGGAAAAAAAATACTGATTACATAAATTTTGATGGACATCATTTCTTCATACATTCATTCCTTTGTCTTCACTTATTATTATCTTCACTTATTCTGCTATACCTTAAGGAAGCTTCTCATTTATGCATGACATGAGGAAGGAATACTGCTCATTTATGCAGTTCAGAGTATACAGATTATTTCTGAGGTATTTTTGTCAGTGATTTATCAATAGGTATCTCAGGGCGGATCTTTTGACTTCTTTCTGCAGAGAGACTCTTCAAACGTTCCGTGTAAAAACCATTAAAATCCAGCCTGTCAAACATAATGAGAACATGTTGTTAAAAGAAGGACAACAGATTAATGTAGGTACAACTTTCATATTCAGTCTCATTTTACATTTAAAGTATTCTGTATTTTTTTTAATATAATGCTAACTCACCAGCAATATTCTAGCAGTGTAATTTATTTAATCCCAGCTGTCATAAATTTTGAACCTTTTCATTATAGGAACGTGTTCATGTGATCTCAATTCTGACCACCAGCCAAGAAATTCCTCTCATATTTAAACAACAGTGGTCAGTTTCCCAGAAGTTTCCCTGTTCTAGCTACAGGATGGTATCATTGCCTTTTAAATCCTTCCTGGCAGGGCTCAGGCCATCCTCCTTGCTCCTCACCATCCTCCCTGCTCCTCTGTATATCCATGTATACATAGCATTCTGCTCAATATATAAGGCCTCCCTCTCTCTGATAGACCAGGAGTGCAGATAGACAGTAGGTGTGTGTATACAGTGGTCAGCTGCAGAGTTCTCCCTCACATTACCTGTCTGTACTATCTATGTGTGCAAACTATTCATGTAGTCCTATGAGAGGCATGCAGGAGGCAGGGAGGCCAGTGTGAAGCTGTAACAGCTGACTGTGAAGAAGAGGGCTGACAGGCTAAAGCTGCACCACACAGCAATACATGGAGACTCTGCAGTGCGAGGGGACATAAGTTCTGTGTCATAATTTTTTATTTGCTGCCCTTAGGTCCCTTTCACACAAGCGAGTTTTCCACGCGGGTGCAATGCGTGATGTGAAAGCATGGCAACTGCACTGAATTCTGACTCATTCATTTCAATGGGTCTGTGTACATGCGTTTTTTTCACGCATCAGTTCTGCATTATGTGAAAAACGCAGCATGTTCTATATTCTGCGTTTTTCACGAAGCCCCGGTCCCATAGAAGTGAATGGGGCTTCAGTGAAAAACGCATTGCATCCTGAAGCAAGTGCGGATGCAATGTGTTTTTCACTGATGGTTGCTAAGAGATGTTGTTTGTAAACCTTCAGTTTTTTATCACGTGCGTGAAAAACGCATCAAAACGCATTGCACCCGCGTGGAAAAAACTGAACGCAATCGCAGACAAAACTGACTGAACTTGCTTGCAAAATGGTGCGAGTTTTCCTGAACGCACCCTGAACGCATCCTTAAACAGTGCAGTGCAGTGTCATGAGACTCAACCTACTTTGTCAGGCATGATGAGAAATGTGAGATTCATTACGAGAAGCATATCTGGGTGGAAGATGGAATCAAGATGGCAGACAACCGACAAACGGCACATCAAATAAACAGGTATACACAGGAGGCTCTACCTTATTCTTTATCCCCTTAAGTACTGGGCCCATTTTTGGCTTTGCATTTTCATTTTTTCCTACCCACGTTCCAATAGCCGTAAATTTTTCAATTTATATAGCCATATGAGGTCTTATTTTTGTTGGGATAAGTTATATATTTTTTTAAGGGCACCATTTAATTTACCATGTCTGTTATTGGAAAATGGAGAAAAAATTCTTTATGGGGTTAAATTGAAATAAACCCAAAATTCCGCAAAGGTTTTTTATATCATGGCTTTCACTGTGCACTAAAAATGACATGATGTCCTTATTCTGTGGCTGAATACGGCGATACCCAATATTATTTCTTTGCATCACCATTTTCTAACGGCCTTAAATTTTTTACATTTCAGTCCACAGGGCTTCTTTTTTGCAGGATGAACTGCAGTTTTCATTGGTACCATTTTTGTGGTACATACAAGTTTTTGATCACAGTTATTAATTTTTTTAAGGTGGAAAAGGTCACTAAGAAATATTTTAATAGTTCAGACATTTTCGGACACAGTGATACCTGATATGTTTAATTTTTTTATTGTTTATATATTTGTATATTTAAAATTGGCAAAGGGATCTTGGGAAAGATTTAAACTTTAATATTTTAAACTTTTTTATTTTTTAGATGGACCCATGATAAGGTCCAAAAGATGATACTGGCAGACTCCCACGACATATGAAAAAAAAAATGTCATCTAAAAATAAAAAGAAAAGTTGACCAATGTATTTGTGAAAAAAAAGACCATATCCCACTGTTGTTAAAACTAATAATGGTACAGTATTTCCTTTGATGTCACAACACATAAAACGTGTAATACTTAGAATGTATAAATAAATCCACATGAAACCAAAAAGTGCATAAGCAGAGTCTGACACAATGCCTGTGCCTTTACACGCTGCAAATATTGTTGCAGAATTTTATGCAAATCAGTTTTATTCATTTGAGTGGGGTGACAAGTACATGGATTTCTACAGTCCTCATTCAGGTGAATGGAACTGATTTTCAGTTGCAGAATATTCTGCAACAAAATCCGTAGCACGTGAAGGCGCCCTATCCCAGCCAGGACTGCAGTGGTAAAGAAACCACACGTTACAACAGATGCAACTTCTTCAGGGAGCAATCAGTGAATGAGTCTGATAGAGTTTTATACCTATATGCAGAACAGTTAATTAAAGGGGTTGTCCGCTTCTTTACATTGATGACTTGAGATGAGCAAAGTTTTCCAAAATTTGATTTGGCTGCTTTGTCGAATTTTCCCAAAAAATTAGCTTCAATTAATTCATCATGAAGCAAGTTTAAATCAGGTCGATTCCGGCCTGCAGTTAAAATGTATCCTGGTGCACATCACTGTGCAGTGCAGCAACATGCATAGCTAGTCCTTTAGTAGTGAAACAGTTATTGTGCATCTGAATGACAGGCAGGTCACATATATGGATGCCTGCATCATCAGGCCACCGACATTCCTAGCTAACCCCTTGCTAAACAAAAAAACAAAACAAAACATACAGCATCCTTCAGTAAAGCAAAAAAAGAAAAAAGAAAAAAAGAAAGCCCCTGCAGCTGTCCCATTGACTCTTTAGTGGAAAAAAACAAGGACATGGAGGCAGCACCAATAAAGTAGTAGAGACAAAAAAGTTCCTTTAATCCATGTTATGGCAGTTTTGAATTTCTTCTGTTAGATATAGAATGACTGTGCGTCACTATTAGGCTTAGTTCACACATGACTTATTTGGTAAGTTATAGTCAGCCCAAATCAGGTACGGGTTAAACCTACAGAACAGGTGCAGCTCTATTGATGATACCTAATCCGAGAGTAGGCTTGGCTGTTGAATTTGCCTCACAATATGCAATGGAAATAACTGACCAAATATCAGAAGTGTGAACTCCACCTTACAGGTCAATGTTAGCGCCAGGTCTAATTTATCTGCGTGGTGTGTGGCATCAGGCAGGTGACAACATCAGAATAGTGGCAGCAGCACATGGTCAGAATTAACAGGCCATTGTCACAATGTTCTGGTGTGGCACCACACTACAGTCAGGTCATTACTGCCAGAATGATCTAGTCTGTTGTATCAGGCTCCGGTAGTCTGTTGTATCAGGCTCCGGTGTCTGGAAATCCTGGTTGATCCAGGCCTGATTCATCTTGGTAAAATTTAGTCTCTCAACATTTTGTGTTGAAAGGAGAGTTCTCTTTGGGATAACTATGCCACCCGCTGCACTAAACATCTGCTCTGATGCCACACTACTGGCCCAGGTCAAACTCTGCCAGTTGCAGCCACAATTCAAGTTAGGCTTCCAAGTACTAGTCCGGAGGATCTTCGATCTGGGGTGACAGGGTGCTGTCCAATTATGCCACATGGTGATAATGTGGCTGTCACTAGCAACTCAGCATGCATCTGGCCATTTGCGCAAGGGACTCAAATAGCTGTAAAGGACATACACAAATCACAAAAATTTTGAGATATTTGGCTTTCGGGTGAAATTTATGGAAAGCGTAAAAAGTTCACGCTACAGTGATATTATATAATGAAAGTAGGGCATTGAAGTAGAAGCATGCAATGGTGATTACCTCATCTCAAACAATTTATTGCAACAAAAGCCAACAACAGTGGTGAGTATACCCACACAAAAAATGTCAATGTCTCAGTAACTTGTCATGTGACAGCTTGACGACGTCATCTCATGCTGTTCGTAAGTCGACTTATTGTCTGCTGAGGCATGGCATATCACTCTTCTTGAAGAGCGGCCCTCAGGTCATTGGGGTTCTGGGGTACAGAATTCAGAAAAAAAAAATCACAGAAATGGCGCACTACAAGGGTAAATGCAATTGATAATATGTTGCTAAACCCTCACACTGATATTAAAATGAGACTTTTGCCAATATATTCTTATATATAGCTAGTCACATCCACACATTTGGTTACTCTGTGTAGGATGTCTTTGTGGTACATGTGGTCCGCTGCGGGCATCCTCCATTGTATGCATTTTTGCTGGGGATTGCTGTCAGCAACTAATCACATGTGCAGGATTTGCTTCCCCAGCTGCAACAGCATATGGGGTTTTGAGCATTTTCTGCCATTTAAGACCACTTTATTCAGTGATTTTGTTTGTAGAGACTTCAGAGCCTCTACATGGCGACTCAGCTGATCCCATAGGTTTTCAATGGGATTCAGGTCTGGACAAAGTGCAGGTCACTCCATTTGAGGCACCAAACCTATATCCCCACCTATAATCAATCCTTATACACCGTAGAATAGAACACCAATAGAATAATATGTGGTTCAGTAATAAATAACAAGCTAATCACACATCCATCATGATTATAGTATCACATTTTTATTAAACATATATTACAGACATGATTGGCATACACAAATCAATTAAAAAATGTTAAAACACCAACACAGTGGTGGTGACCACACGCCAGGATACATTTAATAAAGTGCAAAAACGGATTTTTAGGGAGGTACTATAAAGTGAAGTTTCAAGAGTACATAAATAAGCATTATACACACAGCCTAATGGTATGGCTATAAATAGTACAGATCAAATAATATGTAAAAAATAAGTGATGCAGTATAATACAAAGTATATAGGCAGATATCTATATAGTACCAACCAAATAATTGTGTCTAGCCTCAGGTAAGACCACCACCACGCCTCGACGTGCGTTTCGGCTGTTAGCTTTCACAATTTGAGGTACCCCAGTCTCCAGCAGCCGTTCCCTTATGATTCAACCTCGATGAGCTGGCACATTATCGTCCATGAAGATGAGATTAGGCATGTTTTGTTCATTGTTGGTGGCCATCATTTCTACTCAGCGTGAATCGACTTTCATCAGTGAACAGCACTGAGGCCCACTGGTCCCTTGTCCAGTGTACATGCTCCCTGGCCCATGCAAGACGATGACGCCTGTGCCTGGAGTTGTGGTCAGTTACCCATGCAGGTCATCTAGCACGCAGACCAAGCTCATGTGAACAGTTTTGAATGGTCTGACATGACACTAAGGTGCCTCTCATCTCCCTTAAATGTGCCTGGAGTGGCATTCATCATCCGGTTCTACAGGGCATTGTTCGCAATGAAGCAGTCATCAGTGTGGGATGTGGCCAAAGGGCGTCCACTTATTTGCCTTTCTGTGACTCTTCCAGTCTCTCTCTATATCCCCGTTAGATAGATGTTGATGACACGATGTGACACTCTAAGCTCAGTTGCCACTTTCGTCTGAGAACATCCTGCTTGAAGCCTTTCGAGGTACAGTTGATCAATTGTTAGGTGTCATCTTGGTCCCATGATGTCAAACTGTGAACAGCATGATGAGGAGGACTGTTTAAATACCAATTCTAAGTGAACCAGGAAATGTAATGGGCAATTCATGGATCAAACACCTGTTGTGAATTTTGCTGTTAAGCTCCTTGTTAGAGAACACCAAGTTGTGCAAAAAGTACTGAAACATTGAACAGTTGGACATGTGCATTCAAAAGTTTACAGAAGGTCCCATTATGTTCACCTGTAAAGGTGCATTTTAGGTTCAATCTGAAATTTCACCCACAAGCCAAATATCCCTAACTTTTTGTTAGTAGTGTATATTGTTCTTGGCCATAGTTACAGCGCCACACATCAGCACTGTCATGAAGTGTACCAGACACTGACAGGCTCAAGAATTTGCCCACCTAATACTCAAAATATGTGTTCAGGGCTGGTACAGCTTTTTTTTTTTTTTTTTAGAAAAGTAATGATGACTTGGGACTCTCCACCTTGGTTGGGCACAAGCCATCAGTTCTCTGAAATGTTTAGAGTCCATGATATAGAAATGGTGGGACTAAATGCGATTGGCTAAATAATCTTCCACTAATGTCTGTTTGTCACTTATGTAACCCTCACCAGCCTCATGGCAACAACCCTGACCACTCGCAACACGTGCTCCCACCAGACTGTCATCATCACTAGTTGCACACCTAAGGGAGGACTTAGCAGACTTCTCTTGCAGGTCTGTACTGCCCTGTGGCTGCTGACTATCCTCATTAAGTTCATCCTCACTGAAAAGCGAAGCAGAGCCGGTAACACGCATAAGGAGCAGCAAAAGAAGGAGGCAGTTGCAGGACAGGAGAGGGCACAGAGGTTGTTCCTGGGCCATGCCAACTAAGAGTAGTGTATAATAGTGGCAACTGTGGCCTGTTGCTGAGGCTGCCGCTACCACCACCCCTTCTACTGCTGCTACTTGTGCCGGCAACATTTTTACCACTGCCCATTCCTTTTGAGGGCCCAACTATCTGTTGCCCTTAGTGATGAAGTATGAATGGAGCAGCAGATAGACTAAAAAAATGTGCATATATATCACACTGCCTGTTGACAATGAGTCTGATGCACCATACGTCTACTGTATGTTTAACTGAACAGATTAAACTATTAATGGCACAGCAGATGAACTAGGTACACTTGCCCATATATTGGACCGGTTGTTGAGACTAAGTCAGTCAGTGTATAACAGAACAGATTAAGAATGAATGCCACAGCAGTGGAACAAGATGCATAGAGTCTGCACTGACCCTCCACTGTCCCTGCGGTCTCCCTATGCTCTCCCTAGTGTCTGAAAACTCTCCCTACAATCTCCCTACACTGTCCATATCCAGTATTCTGCAACTAAAATAATGCAGAAACACTGTCCCTAGCACTTGCCACGTCTATGCTCAGTTCACAGAAAAATGGTAGAGACTGGGCGGGATTAGGCTTTTTATAGGGCTGTGACATCACAGGGGATAGCTTTCTGCTGAATGACTGGCTGCACGGCATTATGGGTCATATCGCGTTCCCAGGCTTCTTACTTTCACTTTGTAACATGTGTTGCCGCTAGTGTTGAGAAAAGCGAGCTTCGGATGCTACATCCGAAGTCGCTTTGTTCAAAACTTCTGAATAATACGGTACGGAGATCCGGTTCCGTACAGTATTAGAATGTATTGGCTCCAATGAGCCAAAGTTAGTTATTCATAAAGTCGCACGTGACTTCATTGAATAACTTCGGTAGTTGATTTTTAAAGTGGAAAACCATTTTAAAACTTGAAACAGTACTCTGCTTTGGTTACGATTAGTACAGTACCTCGGAACCGAAGCCGAGATCTCCATACAGTATTATTCCAAAGTTTTGAAGAAAGAAACTTCAGATGTAGCATCTAAAACTCGCTTTGTTCAACATTAGTAGCCACCATTTTAAGAAAAAAAACACTAATTACTACATGGTGAATCAAAGTTTTTCTGAAATTCGGATCAAAGTCAATTCGTTTCACTTCGCTCAACACTATTAATGACCTCTCACCAGGGTGGCTGACTCCCAGCACCCTCGCCGATCAGCTATTTGTAGAGAACACAGGGCTTATACAAGCGCTGTGTTTTCTTCTGTCCACTTGCTCGCTATCCATCTTACTGAAGTGAATGGGACGGCGGAGTTGTAATTACACCTGCTCTTGGCTGCAATGTTGATGGCGAGTAGGAAAACAGGAGAACACAGCACTCATACAAGCCCTGCGTTCTGTTCAAACATCTGACAACTGCTGACACCCGTGCTGATCTGATATTGAGGAATATAAAAAAGCAGACAACCCCTTTGAATAATTACTTAGATGTGATATAGTAAACGTTTCAAATAGCTGTATGCTGGTATACAGAGATCTGTCGTGAGTAAGTAAACACAGTACCGGAAAATGAAAAAAGAATTCCTGGAAAAATTAATGCAATTGAGCGGAGATTGACAAAGTATAAACTGCTTGTGGTGCTTAGTCAATAATCACATAACCAAAAAGCTTTATCAGTATGTCATTCTGAGCTCTTTCAACTTGGACTGGTAGTTTAACCAAGGTATTTGTTGGCTGCTGTGTATGGGAGATTCATCTTCCCATCCAGCCCCAGATATTCTTGATGGGGGAAAGATCTGGTGATTGGGCAGGACAGGGTAGCTGCTGGATATCCTGAAGAGCATGTTGCGTAGTGTGGGCAGTGTGTGGACAGGTGTTATCTTGTTGGAACACCACGTCTCATATCTAAGTTTAAAAAAAAAAAAAAAAAAAAAAAAAGGCAGTAGGACTGGCTTCCACTTTGTTCACACAGAGGCACTGGAGAGCGCCATAAATATTGTGAAGACACATAGAACAAAGATCCGATATCATGGTGTGAGGCCATATTAGCTTCCATGGTTGTTCCCTTCTTGTATTCATGGAGGGAACATAGACCAGCCTTCGGTATGTCCAGAACATTGTCGAACCAGTCCTGTCTTTTTGAGATGCCTTAGGGCTGTGATGCCTAAACTTCGGCACTCCAGCTGTGGTAAAACTACAACTCCCAAGATCCACACTTGCTTGCCTGTTTTCAGAATTCCACAGAAATGAATTTAACATGTTGGGAGTCGTAATTTCACCACAGCGGAACTGGATGGACAGTTATCTTTTTTTCAGCCTTGTAA
This sequence comes from Rhinella marina, assembly GCA_900303285.1. Classification (NCBI taxonomy): domain Eukaryota; kingdom Metazoa; phylum Chordata; class Amphibia; order Anura; family Bufonidae; genus Rhinella; species Rhinella marina. The sequence continues at coordinate 54,686 of ONZH01027994.1, forward strand.
ACTGTTACTAGCTGGAGTGCTGGAGTTTAGCCATCACTGCCTTAGGGGATTTGGTTTTCCAATAAGACAACACCTACCCACACACTGCCTGGGCTACACAACATGCTCTTCAGGGTATCCAGCAGCTACCCTGGCCAGCTTCATCTCTCCCCCATCGAGTAAGTTTGGGACTGGATAGAGAGACAGATCTCCCATGAACAGCAGCCAGCAACCAACTTGGCTGAACTACAGGTACAAGAGTTTGGAAAGACATAATAAAGGAGGATATCCAGCATCTGTATGACCATTACCATGCCAGAGTGGCAACATTCCATATAACACAAATGGAGATGCCACCAAGTATTAATGTGACCGTGTGTCAATATATACAATGCCGCAGAACCAAATATAAAGGATATACCACCTTGGTTGTGTAATCACTGACAAAGCACCACTAGCAGTTTATTTTTTGTCAATCTCCGCTCAATTGCATTTAGTTTTCCATGTGTTCTTTTTTCATTTTCTCGTAGTATACTATATACCGCATTTTTCGCCCCATAAAAAGCCCCTTTTTTCCCCCCAAAGAGAAGGAAAAATGTCACTGCGTCTTATGGGGTGAATACTAAAGAGCGATTCCATTAAAGAAGCGCTCAATGGTGTCGGAGGACCGTGAATGCAGCACTTCCCGGGCTGTGTACTCAACACTTCCTGGTCCTCTGCTGTCTGTTGTGCTGTGGCTGCGCACAGTGTGAGGGCACTCTGATCAAATGAGGCTGGGGGGGATGATCAAATGAGGTATCAGGGTCTCACCTGAGGTCTGAATGGGCGGGGGGTCTTATTTATATTGGGGCTCTTATCTTAGGCATTAGGGTTTGAGGTGAGGTCTGATTGAGGGTCTTATTAACATTGGGGGTCTGATTGGGGCTGTGAGCTGAGGTATGATTGCTGGTCTGATCTGAGGTCTAATGACAAAAGTTTTTTTCTTATTGTCCTCCTATAAAACCTATGTGTGTCTTACGGGAAAAAAATATGGTATGTAGTTTGGTCTCCTGCAGAACTCTACATGCTATCCAGCTTACCAAAGCTTCTGAAAGGCAAATCTGCCCAATTATGCAGTGAAGGGTGGAATCATTACTATAGAAGTAGGCAGATTAGGTATCCAACTTTATATACTATGGGTGGTACTATGTGTGTACTATTCTATTGGTGCTGGGCTATTGGTATTATGTTACTAAATCTATCATGTACTATTAGTAACTAGGAAATTCCTTACCACAAAATTGTCACACTTACTGTGTAGAGAAAAATTATGTAGCTTAAACTACATATGCTACAATGTAACTCCTCCTAAACTTCCTGGCTCAAGTGCATCAGCATTAGACGGCAAAAAGAGAGGGGGGAAAGACATGACTGCTACCTAAGAGAAGAGCACACTGCTTGTCAGTCTGCTTTGCCAGATATTGGCTGCAGTGGTCACATGTTTTCAATGTTTTCTGGGTAAACAGAGCCTGGCCAGGAGACTGAGCTCACTTTTTTATTGCATCCTGTTCCCCTGTGTCATCTTGTTTCTTATTGAAACGAGACAATGCCTTTAATGTTGGAGGGGTAGAGATCACTTTCCCACAGCTCAATACCGACCATGAGTAAACTGTTGGACAGTTTTAAAAGATATTGACAATATATCTTACCTATATATGATATTAATCATGCTGTGTTCACAGTCATTGTTGCTGTACATACTCAACTTATCAAGAAGGTCCATGAGATGTGTAGAAAAATTGCTGTCAAAATTATTGATGGTTGACTCCAAACCAGTTGAAGACTGAAATGCATCAACATGTTCTGCAAGAAACTAAAAACATAGTAACATAGTTTATAAGGCCGAAAAAAGACTTCTGTCCATACAATTCGGCCTGTTTTCCTAAAAGTTGATCCAGAGGAAGGCAAAAAACCCTGCGAGGTAGAAGCCAATGTTCCTCACTTTAGGGAAAAAAAAATTCCTTCCCGACTCCAATCAGGCAATCAGAATTATTCCCTGGATCAACGACCCATCTCTAGTAACTATAACCTATAATATTATTACACTCCAGAAATACATCCAGGCCCCTCTTGAACTCTTTTAGTGAACTTACTATCACCACCTCCTCAGGCAGAGAGTTCCATAGTCTCACTGCTCTTACCGTAAAGAATCCTCTTCTATGTTTGTGTACAAACCTTCTTTCCTCAAGACGCAGAGGATGTCCCCTTATCACAGTCACAGTCCTCGGGATAAATAGATCATCAGAGAGATCTCTGTACTGACCCCTGATATATTCATACATAGTTATTAGATCTCCCATCAGTCGTCTTTTTTCTAAAGTGAATAACCCTAATTTTGATAATCTTTCTGGGTACTGTAGTCCACCCATTCCAGTTACTACTTTAGTTGCCCTCCTCTGAACCCTCTCCAGCTCTGCTATGTCTGCCTTGTTCACAGGAGCCCAGAACTGTACACAGTACTCCATGTGTGGTCCGACTAGTGATTTGTAAAGTGGGAGGACTATGTTCTCATCACGGGCATCTATGCCTCTTTTGATGCAACCCATTATCTTATTGGCCTTGGCAGCAGCTGTCTGACACTGGTTTCTACAGTTTAGTTTGCTGTTCACTAAAATCCCTAGGTCCTTTTCCATGTCAGAGTTACCCAATGTTTTACTATTCAGTATGTACTGGTGACTTGCATTATTCCTTCCATATGCATAACCTTACATTTGTCAGTGTTAAACCTCATCTGCTACTTCTCTGCCCAAGCCTCCAGTCTATCCAGATCCATCTGTAGCAGTGTACTGTCCTTTTCTGTGTTAATTACTTTACACAGTGTAGTGTCATCTGCAAAAATTGATATTTTACTGTGCAAGCCTTCTACAAGATCATTAATAAATATATTGAAGAGAATAGGGCCCAATACTGACCCCTGTGGTACCCCACTAGCGACAGTGACCCAATCTGAGTATGTACCGTTAATAACCACCCTCTGTTTTCTCTAGAACTTACCTCCTCATAGAAACTGATTAAATTGGTTTGACATGACCGATCCCTCATGAGGCCATGCTGATATGGAGTTATTCGCTTATTTTCATTGAGGTACTCCAAGATAGCATCTCTTAGAAAACCCTCAAACAGTTTATCCACGACAGATGTTAAACTTACCGGCCTATAGTTTCCAGGCTCTGTTTTTGGACCCTTTTTAAATATTGGCCCCACATTTGCTATGCGCCAATCCTGTGGAACACTCCCTGTCAGTATAGAGTTCTTAAATATCAGAAACGGGGTCTGGCAATGACATTACTTAATTCTCTTAGGATACGGGGATGTATGCCATCCGGTCCTGGCGATTTGTCTATTTTAATCTTATTAAGATGCAGCTCTACTTCTTCCTGGGTCAGACAGGGCACTTTTAAAGGGGAATTTACTTTTATATTCTGCATTTCATCTGACAGTTTATTTTCCTCAGTGAATACAGTGGAGAAAAAGATATTTAGTAGCTTTGCTTTCTCCTCATCGCTCTCTGCAACTTCCCCCTAATTACTCTGTAAGGGGCCGACACCTTTAGGTTTATACTTTTTACCATTTATATAATTGAAGAACATTTTAGCGTTAGTTTTACTCTCTTTGGCGATTAATCTCTCGGTCTCTAGTTTGGCTGTTTTTATTTGTCTTTTACATATTCTATCTTTTTCCTTATAGTTTTTCAATGCTTCCTCGCTCCCCTCCTGTTTTAGTGATTTAAATGCTTTCTGTTTGTCATTTATTGCTTTCTTTACAGTTCTATTTATCCACATTGTTTTTTTCTTGTTCCTTAACCTTTTATTCTCATAAGGTATGTACCTCTCACAATTACATATTAGGATGCTTTTAAAAATCTCCCATTTTGTGGCTGTATTTTTATTTTTGAGGACTTTGTCCCAGTTAGTTAGGTCTATGGCCTCTCTTAGTTGGCTAAATTTTGCTTTTTTGAAGTTTGGTATTTTTGTTCCTCCCTGAAGAAACGCTCTTTTGAATGACAATTGGAAGGTTATTATTTTATGGTCACTATTTCCCAGGTGTCCCCCAACTTGCACATCTGTTGTTCTGTCAGGTCTATTGGTTAATACTAAGTCCAGTAAAACCGTCCCTCTAGTCGGGTCCTGAACCAGTTGGGAAAGGTAATTGTCTTTGGTTATTGCCAAGAACCTGTTTCCTTTATGAGATATAGAGGTTTCAGTTTCCCAGTCTATATCTGGGTAGTTGAAATCCCCCATAATAACGACCTCATTATGATTTACGGCCTCTTCTATTTCATTTAGTAGCAGATTTTCTGTGGACTCTGGTATATTAGGTGGTTTATAATAAAGTCCTATTAGTATTTTATTATTGTTTTTGGCTCCATTTATTTCAACCCACAGTGACTCCATGTGTTTACAGGACTTTACATAAAGGTAGACCCCTCCCCCTCTAGGGTTTAGGCGATCCTTTCTAAACAGACTGAACCCGATAAGTTAACTGCCCAGTCATAGGTATCATCCAGCCATGTCTCAGTTACTCCCACTATGTCATAGTCCTCCTCACACATCACTAATTCCAGTTCACCAGTTTTATTAGTTAGGCTTCTGGCATTAGTGTACATACAGTTAAAAAGTTTATGTATATTTTTTCCCCTACACCTTTCCTTCTGCACTGTTCTAGTTCCTCCTTCCATTCCAACCCCAGTTCCATTACCTTGCCCCAGGTCTCTATCTGCACTATCTTCCCCATCTATGATGTAGTTACCCTCCCCCCCAGTCCCTAGTTTAAACACTCCTCCAGCCTTCTAGCCATCTTCTCTAAATAAATGTATTTAGTCCTTTCCAGGGGATCCATAAATGTACTATTTACCTTAGAGGTGAGCTTCTTTTTCTTAGCCTCTTCTGTTTTCTCACTTTGCGTGGGGGGGCCCATCATTGTGCCATGCTCCAATGTCAGGAGCTCCATCTCTGTCTGCACCTGCATGCTCTGGGTAAACCTCTGACAATAAGGGAAATTTAACAATTAAACACATTAAAGTGGTACAATTTCAATACAATACCATATATTTTTGTCTTCTTTAGAGCAATGACACGTGTACCCTAAAACTGTTTTTGGTGCACATTTTATCCTGCATTGTATTGTCAATGGACCAGTCTGAAAATGACAAGATGGCTATAAAATCTACTAATAGCTATCAAAGCATTTTGCCATACTTTCTTAAAAATGATATTCTCCTTCAAAATGTCACAATTACTAATTACGGCAGATGTCCTAAATCTACTCTTAAAATCCATCAGACTTTCAGGCTTCTGCTCTGTCTCTCCTGCAGGCTTGACATTGCAACACTGCATGTTCAGACCGCCACATACAAGTACAAGCAGAATAGAAATTGAAAGAGGACCTCTCACCACTCCAGACATGCCTGTTTTAATATCTTCATATATTCCCCATGTAATAACAATTCTGGAACATCTATTCTTATGGCTCTATGTTGTGCCAGTCCTTTATTATTTCTACTAGAAGTTATGAATGAATTGCTAGCAGTCTGCAGTAAGGGTACAGAGGGGTGGTAACCAGTTTGGGGTGTGTACCTGCACAGAAAATGGCATCAGTGATTGGATAGAGTGAGTCTGTGCGGGTATACCCCCCCCCCAACTGGTCACCTCCCCTCTGAACCCTTATTGCAGATTGCTAGCAATTCTTTCATAACTTCTAGTAGAAATAATAAAGGAATGGCACAACATAGGGCCATAAGAATAGATGCTCCAGAATTGTTATTACACGGGGAATGCATGAAGCTATTAAAACAGACATGTCAGGAGAGGGGACAGGTCCTCTTATTTACTTTAGTGAAAGTAAAGTAAACATGCTTAATAAGTAGGTATCTGCAAGGCCGGCTTTACTTATTTTTGTTTACAGAACATAGATATTCCATCATAAACTAAATTTTCATTTTTCAATACAATTCATTTTAACTAAAAATTCTAAAAAGCAGGCATGCAGTACTTACCTGCATACAGTTTGTGAACATAACACAAACTGACATAAGCTTTGAGAAGATCTTAAGAAGCTCTGGATTGGTAAGCATACAATCCTTCAAACAGTTGTCAAGGAAACTTGTATGGTAAGCAAGTACCTCATCTATGTTAGAAGCCTGAGGGGGGAAAAAAACAATCAAAACAAACTCTATGTGAAACATAGAAACATTCTGGACATGGCAAGTTTTCAGCTTAACCCCTTCAACCCCGGGACTGTTTTCACCTTCCTGCCCAGGCCATTTTTTGCTAATCTGAAATGTGTCACTTTATTTGGTAATAACTTTGGAACGCTTTTACTTATCCAAGCCATTCTGAGATTGTTTTCTTGTCACATATTGTGCTTCACGACAGTAGTAAATTTGTGGCAAAATATTTCATTTTTATTTATAAAAAAAAAATACCAAATTTAGCAAAAATTTGGAAAATGTTCCAAATTTCAATTTCTCTACTTTCAAAATACATAGTAATACCTCTAAAAATAGTTATTATTTTACATTCCCCATATATCTACTTTATGTTGGCATCATTTTATAAATGTAATTTTACTTTTTTAGGAAGTGAGAAAGCTTAGAAGTTTAGAAGCCATTTTTTAATTTTCAACAAAATTTCCAAAACCATTTTTTTAAGCGCCAATTCAGATATAAAGTGATTTCGAGGGGCTTAAGTAATGGAAACCACCCATAAATGACCCCATTTTAGAAACTACACCCCTCAAATTATTCAAAACTGACGTTACAAACTTTGTTAACCCTTGAAGTGTTCTACAAGAATTAATGGAAAATGGAAGTGAAATTTCAAAATTTCACTTTTTTGGTAGATTATTCATGTTAATAATTTTTTTCTTGCAAAACAGCAAGGGTTAACAGCAAACTAAACCTCAATATACATTACTTTGATTCTGCAGTTTACAGAAATACCCCAATATGTGGTGGTAAACGTCTCTATGGGTTTGTGGCAGTGGTCAGAAGGAAAGGAGCGCCATACGGATTTTGGAGGCAGATTTTGCTAGAATGGTTTTTAGGCACCATTTTGTAATTGAGAGACCCCAACGTACCCCTACAGTGGAAACCCTCAAAGAGTGACCCCATTTTGGAAACTACACCCTTCAATGAATATATTAAGGGGGGTACTGGCCACTTTAACCCCCTAAGCGTTTTACGGAATTTGGAAACACTTGGCTGTGAAAATGAAAAGTTTCATTTCTTCCAATAAAATGTTGCTTTAGCCCCATATTTTTGATTAAAGGGTAACAGGAGAAAAGCACCCCATAATTTGTTACCCATTTTCTCCTGAATGTGGTGGTAAACTGCTGTGGGGGCACATGGCTGGATTCAGAACAGAAGGAGGGCCATATGGATTTTGCAACACAGATTTTGATGGATTGGTTTGCGGGAGCCATTGATTTTTTGTTTTTGAGTTATTGTCTTATGTGGGGGCTCATTTTTTGCAGGATGAGGTGACGTTTTCATTTCTACCATTTTGGGGTACATAAGACTTTTTGATCGCTTGGTATTACATTTTGTGAGTCAAGGTGAAAAAAAATAGCTGTTTTGGCAGTTTTTTTAAAATTTTTTGAACAGAATTAAATCTTGTTTTTGTGTTGCTATTTTCTAACTGTCCTTTTTAAAATTTTTCTGCCGATTGTCTTAGGTAGGGTCTCATTTTTTTGCGGGACGAGATGGCGGTTTGATTGGTACCATTTTGGGTTAAATACGCCTTTTTGATTGCCTGCTATTACACTTTTTGTGAAAGTAGGTGACCAATAAATGTCTGTTTTGTCATAGTTTTTAAAAAAAAAAAAAATTTACAGCGTTCATCTAAGGGGGAATATAATGTGATATTTTTATAGAGCAGGTTGTTACAGACACGGCAATACACAATAAGTCTAACATTTTTATTTTTGTTAAGTTTTACACATTAGCTACATTTTTGAACAGAATTAAATCTTGTTTTTGTGCTGCCATTCTCAGAGAGCCATATTTTTTTTTATTTTTTGGGCGATTGTCTAGGTAGGGTCTCATTTTTTGCGGGACAAGATGACGGTTTTATTGGTATCATTTTGGGTTAAATGCGCCTTTTTGATCCCCTGCTATTACACTTTTTGTGAGGCGAGAGGGAAACTGTTTTGGCAGTTTTTTAAAAAAAATTTTGTACAGCATTCACCTAAGGGGCCATCTCATGTAATATTTTTATAGAGCAGGTTGTTATGGACGCGGCGATACCCAATATGTCTAACATTTTTATTTTTGGTAAGTTTTACACATTAGATGCATTTTGAACAAAATAAAATCTTTTTTTTTGTGCTGCCATTTTCAGAGAGCCATATTTTTTTTTATTTTTCAGGCAATTGTCTTAGGTAGGGTCTCATTTTTTGCGGGACAAGATGATGGTTTGATTGGTACCATTTTGGGGTACTTACGCTTTTTTGATCGCCTGCTATTACACTTTTTGTAAGGGAAGGTGACCAAAAAATGGATGTTTTGGCACTGTTTTTTGTTTTTTTTTTTACTGCGTTCACCTGGCAGGGTGGATCGTATGATATTTTTATAGAGCCGGTCGATACGGACGCAGCGATACCTAACATGTCTACTTTTCCTTTTTTTTCCCATTTTTTAAAACTTTTTTTTTGGGGAAAATGGTGTTTGTTTTTTTACTTGAAACTGTTTTTTTTAAAAAACATTTTTAAACTTTATTTTTTAACTTTTCACTTTTTATTTTTACTTTTTTTTTTTTACTTTTGGGGGTCTGATCCCCTTTACAATGCATTACAATACTTTTGTATTGTAATGCATTGGCTGGAAGTGTATTACACACAGGGCTGGATCTCACAGGCTTCCGTAGATGGCAGCTGGATGCCTAAGGAAGGCATCTGGCTGCCATCCAAGCCATCGGGTCCCCGTCACAGCAGAGCTGACCGCGTCACATGAAGGGTTCACCGATGCCGGCGCATAGAGCAGGGGTCCGGCAAGTGGGCATAGCCGGACCCCCACCGCTGATTGGGCAGGCGCAGCTCCTGCACCCGCCCGATCAGAGCGCCGTAGTACTACGGTGTTGGGCGGCAAGTCCCTTCCCGCAGCGCCGTACATATACGGCGCTCGTCGGGAAGGGGTTAAGGACCAAGCGTAATTTTGAAATCTGACCTGTCACCTTAGGAGATAACTAGGAATGCTGTTACTTATCCCACCAAGTCTGAGATTGTTTTTTCATGACACGTTATACTGTACCTTATACTTGGTAAATCTAGGGTGACATGTATTTGTACCTTTATTTATAAAAAAAATTATCCAAAATTTACTGATAATTTAGAAAACCTTAACATTTTTGAAATATTAATTTCACTGCTTTTAAGACAGTTATACCTCACAAAACAGTTATTAAAATTCACCACATGCCTATTTAAGTTAAAGTGCTCACTAAACCCCCTGAAAAAATCCTTGGGTGGTGTACATTCCAAAATGGGGTCTCCTATTTGAAGCTAATTATTAAGAAAGGGAACATTATTAGAGATCCTTCATGGTTTGAGAAGTTGGCAAATTACCACTCCCTAGTTCCAAGAACTATATCCAAAATTTGTAATGGCCTACGCTCTGCCCCCTCTGAAGGGTACGCTCTACCGTACATTACAGCATGGGAGAAAGAGCATTCTTTGACATGGGGGGTGGGGGGTGGGGTTCGGCGCCAGGCATTTCTGTCCATCAGCTCAGGTAGGTTACTTGTAACTAGTTTAATGAATTACCTTAACCCATGTGTATATTGGTGTTATTCAGTGGTTCTGTCTCTATGCTGCAATTATAGTTAAGAATATTAACCCCTTCAACCCCGGGCCTGTTTTCACCTTCCTGACCGGGCCATTTTTTGCAAATCTGACATGTGTCACTTTATGTGATAATAACTTTGGAACACGTTTACTTATCCAGGCCATTCTGAGATTGTTTTCTTGTGACACATTGTACTTCATGACAGTCATAAATTTGAGTCAATATATTTCACCCTTATTTATGAAAAAATCCCAAATTTACCAAAAATTTGGAAAAATTTCCAAATTTCAATTTCTCTACTTTCAAAATACACAGTAATACCTCCAAAAATAGTTATTATTTTACATTCCCCTTATGTCTACTTTATGTTGGCATCATTTTGTAAATGTAATTTTACTTTTTTAGGACGTTAGAGGGCTTAGAAGTTTAGAAGCCATTTTTCAAATTTTCACCAAATTTTCCAAAACCATTTTTTTAAACGCCAATTCAGATATAAAGTGATTTTGAGGGCCTTACATAATGAAACCCCCCATAAATGACCCCATTTTAGAAACTACACCCCTCAAGTTATAAAAAACTGCTGTTACAAACTTTGTTAACCCTTCAGGTGTTCCACAAGAATTAAAGGAAAATGGAGGTGAAATTTAAAAATTTCACTTTTTTGGTAGATTATGCGCTGACCGCGGCACATGAAGGGTTAATGCACCGGCATCGGTGTTTTCACCGATGCTGGTGCATACATCAGGGGTCTGGCTACTGGGCACAGCCGGACCCCGGCCGCTAATCGGGCGGGCGCAGCTCCTGCACCCGCCCGATCAGCACGCCATAGCACTACGGCACTGGTCGGGAAGTCACTTCCCGCAGCGCAGTACATGTACGCCGCTGGTCGGGAAGGGGTTAATAATGGGCTTATTTATATCACCACTTTATGTTCATTGGAGGTTTATCCTTGATACAGTATGACAATGTGGTATGGTTGCCCATTAATATTCTGTGTTACTAATTGGTACTTTTAATGGGACTGGCCCTGTATTGATATAGGTTTATGTGATTGACTTGCCTTGGCGTCTTATTTTGGTTTCTCTACTTTCATGTATTGTCTATCAATTTTAATATTTGATGAATAAAGAATATTATTGAGGAAATATTTAGTACTCGGGATTTTTTTTATTGAGATTCTTTGACACTTGTAGACTCAGAAAGCACACAGATTTAATAATTTCGAGTTGCAATTTACTGCAAGAGTCCGCCTACAAGCTGGTTAGTAGGTGGTATACGACCCCCCTTAGTCTTGTACCAATGGCAAAGATTCCTACCTCCATGTATGGTGGGAATGCCCAGCACTCAAACCTTTTTGGAATGTGGTGCGGGAAGTCATTCTTAAATTGTGCCCTACTGCCCAGCCGCTGAACCCCAAAGTTATTTTCTTGAACCTTATACAGACTTCTACAACTAAATACAATAAAATCCTGTGGCTGCAATTAGTTCTGCTAGCCAAGGCCATGATCCCACTCTATTGGAGACAAACTACAGCCCCCCCCCCCCATTTCTCACTCGCTATATAAGAGATAGCCCAAGTAGCAAGACTGGAGATAACTGTGTTACCTGGCAAGATATGAACATTCTACATACAAGCTTACTTGGTCTCCTTGGATATCATTCGCACAGGGTGGGGAGATTTTAGTGTTCTTGTCTACTCAGGAGTAACATAAGCTCGAGCTCACCCGGCCTGGATGCCGTGGGTCTGGGACTGGGTTTGATATTCCCTCCTATGGCTTTGGTCCTCACCCATTCCATCTCATTTTTATTTCATTACATACCAACTTTTGATTGAGACTGATGTGAGTATCCAAATTAAAATGCTCTTATTAAGCAAACTAGAATCCTTTCAAATTGTCCCTGCCTTCTACTTTCTTGCTGTACTTGCTTTTGTTATCATTGAATGTGTAAAAGTAATAAAAAGAGATTTGATACAAATTGAGGTCCCTTTTGATTTTTTTCCCATTATAGGGGAACTTGAATGTGTCTTCAAATGCAACATGGTGCCTGAAAATTATTCCAGTAAAATCTGTCCCACAAAAGCCATAAGGTGCCCCTTCCCTTTTGAGCCATGCTGTGTGCCAAACAGCAATTTATCATCATATATAGGGTTTTACCGTATTCAGGAGAAAATTTGTAACAAATTGTGAGATGCATTTGTGAAAATGAAAAATTTGGACCTAAAGCGACATTTTCTTGTAAAATAAATAACTTTTAATTTTCATGGCCAAGTGTTTCTAAATTCTATGAAACACCTGTTGGACTAATGCGTTCATTACACCTCTTGAAAAATTCCTTGGCTGGTGTAGTTTGCAAAATTATGTCCCTTTTTGGTTGTTTCCACTGTAGGGGTACCTCAGGGTGTCTTCCAATGTGACACACACTTGAAAATGATTCCAGTGAAATTTGCCCTCCAAAAGCCATATGGTGTTCCTGTGTGTGCCCATACAGTAGTTTATCACCACATATGGGGTGTTTCTGTAAATTGCTGATTCAGGGTAATACATATTGAAGATATATTTGCTGTTTACCATTGCTGTTATGGGGAAAATGGATTAACCTCTTCACGCCCAGCACCATAATAGTACGGCGCTGCTTGAAGTGGCTTGCTGCCCAGCGCCGTAATACTACAACACGCTGATCGGGCGGGTGCAGGAGCTGCGCCCGCTCGATCAGCTGCAGGGGGCCGGCTGTGCCCGTTTGCCGGACCCCTCCTGTATGCGCCGGCATCGGTGAAAACACAGATGCCAGCACATTAACCCTTCATGTGCTGCGGTCAGCGCAGACCGCGGCACATGCGATGTGTGCGGAGTCCAGGGGAGTCCATTGGGTCCCCGTCACAGCAGCGTGGGGAAGACAGCCCGATGCCTTCCTTAGGCATCGGGACTGCCTTCTACGGAAGCCTGTGAGATCCAGCCCCCTGGATCTCACAGGAAGCAGGCTATAAGTGTATTACAGAAGTATTGTAATGCATTGTAAAGGGGATCAGACCCCCAAAAGTTAAAAAGTGTGAAAAAAAGTTAAAAAAATGGAGTTTAAAAAAAAAAGTTTAAAGTAAAAAAAAAAGCGCCCTTTTCCTCAAATAAAGTAAAAAAAAAAATTGTAAAAAAAAGGGAAAAAAAAGAAAAGTAGACATATTAGGTATCACCGTACGTATCGACCGACTCTATAAAAGTATCACATGATCCACCCTGCCAGGTGAATGCTGTAAAAAAATTTTTTAAAAAACTATGCCATAACAGCCATTTTTTTTTCATCTTGCCTCACAAAAAGTGTAATAGCAGGCGATCAAAAAGGCGTATGCACCCCAAAATTGTACCAATCACACAGTCATCTCGTCCCACAAAAAATGAGACTCTACCTAAGACTATCGCCCCCCCAAAAAAATGGCAACACAAAAACAAGATTTAATTCTGTTCAAAAATGCATATAATGTGCAAAACGTAACAAAAATAAAAATGTTAGACATATTGGGTATCGCTGCATCCGTTACAACTTGCACTATAAAAATATCACATTATATTCCCCCTCAGGTGAATGCTGTAAACATTTTTTTAAAAAAACTAATGCCATTTATTGGTCACCTTTCCTCACAAAAAGTGTAATACCACACGATCAAAAAGGCTTATTTACCCCAAAATGGTACCAATCAAACATTCATCTCATCCCAGAAAAAATGAGCCCCCACATAAGACAATAACTCAAAAAATAAAGATCAATGGCTCCCGCAAACCAATCCATCAAAATCTGTGCTACAAAATCCATATGGCGCTCCTTCTGTTCTGAATCGTGCCATGTCCTTCCACAGCAGTTTACCACCACATATTGGGTGTTGCCGTATTCAGGAGAAAATGGGTTACAAATTATTGGGTGCTTTTCTCCTGTTACCTCTTGTGAAAATGAAAAATTTGGGGCTAAAGCAACATTTTATTGGAAGAAATGAAACTTTTCATTTTCAGTGTCAAATTCCGTAAAACGCTTAGGGGGTCAAAGTGGTCAGTACACCCCTTAATATATTCTTTGAAGGGTGTAGTTTCCAAAATGGTGTCGCATTTTGAGGGTTTCCACTCTAGGGGTACGTCAGGGTCTCTCAATTACAAAATGGTGCCTAAAAACCATTCTAACAAAATCTGCCTCCAAAATCTGTATGGCACTCCTTTCCTTCTGACCACTGCCACGTAGAGCAGTTTACCACCACATATGGGGTATTTCTGTAAACTGCAGAATCAAAGTAATGTATTTTGAGGTTTATTTTGCTGTTAACCCTTGCTGTGTTGATTAACATGAAAAATCTGCTTAAAAAAAAAAATGAAATTTCGACATTTCGGCTCCATGTACCTTTAATTCTTGTGGAACACCTAAAGGCTTAATAAAGTTTGTAACATCAGTTTTGAATAATTTGAGGGGTGTAATTTCTAAAATGGGGTCATTTATGGGTGGTTTCCATTAGGTAAACCCTCAAAAATCACTTGAATTGGTGCTTACAAAAATGGTTTTGGAAATTTTGTTGGAAATTTGAAAAATGGCTTCTAAACTTCTAAGCCTTCTAACATCCTAAAAAAGTAAAATGACATTTACAAAATGATGCCAACATAAAGTAGACATGGGGAATGATGACTGATAACAATTTTATCAGGCATTTCTATCTGCCTTAAAAGTAGAGAAATTCAAATTTAGAAAATTGTGAATGTTTCCCAATTTTCCATAAATTTTGGATTTTTTAAAATATAAAGATAAAACATATTGACTCAAATTTACCACTATCAAAGTATGATGTGTCATGACAAAACAGTCTCTGAAAGGGTTGGATAGGTAAAAGCATTCCAGAGTTATTACCACATAAAACAATACGTCAGATATGCAAAAATTGGCCTTGTCTTGAAGGGGTTAATCAATTGTTTCTTAAACAGCAAGGATTAACAGCAAAACAAACCTCAATATCTATTATCCTGATTCTGTTTACATTAACCCCTTCAAGCGACAGCCAGTTTGGACCAAATGCTGGAGCCCCATTTTTCAATTCTGACATGTGTCACTTTATGTGGTAATAACTTTGGAACGCTTTTACTTATCCAAGCCATTCTGAGATTGTTTTCTCGTGACACATCATACTCCATGTTAGACGCTTGTGGGACTTAATTAGTAGAAACCACCCCATTTTAGAAACTTCACCCCTTAAGTTACTTAAAACTGATTTTACAAACTTTGCTAACCGTTTAGGTGTTCCACAAAAATTAAAGGAAAATATAATAAATTTATTTCCATTTTAAACAATTTTTCCTGTTGCACAATAAGGGTTAACAGCCAAATAAACCTCAATATTTATTACCATGATTGTGCAGTTTACAGAAACACCCCATGTGTGCTTGTAACCTGCTGTATGGGCACACAGCAGTGCTCAGAAGGTAAGGAGCGCCATATTGCTATCATAGGGCAGATTTTGCAGGAATGGTTTTCAGGTGCCATGTCACATTTGAAGAGACCCTGAAGTACCTCTAGAAAGAAAAGCCCCAAAATTGACCCCATTTTGGAAACTACGCCCCTCAAGGAATAAATATAGTGGTGGAGTGAATGCTTTGACCCAACAAGCGTTCATAGAATTTAGAAAAGCATGGCTTTGCAACTGAAAAATTAACTTTTATTTCCAATATAATGTTGCTTTAGCCCTACAATTTTTATTGTCACAAGGGCTAACAGGAGAAAATGCACCCAAGCATTTGTTATGCATCTTTCACTGAATACAGCAACACCTCATATGTGGTTGTTAACCGCTGTTTGGGGACACGGCAGCATTCAGAAGAGAAAGCGAGGCATCAGGATTTTCTAACATATCATTTGCTGAAATTGTTTTAGGGGCCATAAGATTATTTTTTCACCAATGTAACTGTGTGGGGCTTGTTTTTTGCGGGACGGTCTATAGTTTTTATTGATATCGTTTTGGGGTACATAAGTATTTTTGATCACTTTTTATAACTTTTTTGTGGAGGTTAATTAGTTAAAAATGGCAAACGTGTCAAGTTTTTTATATTTATTTTTTATGGGGTTCCTCTTGCGGAAATTTGATATAATAATTTTATTCTGTGAGTTGATACGGTTATAGAGATACCAAATTTATATAGGTTTTTCATGTTTCATTCCTTTTTCAGCATAAAATCATTTTTGTGTTAAAAAAATTATATTTTGCATCGTCATATACTAAAGTCCATAACTTTTCTTATTTTTTCACCAATATAGCTGTGTGGGGGCTTGTTTTTTGCGGGACGGTCTGTAGTTTTTATTGGTATCATTTTGGGGTGCATAAGTATTTTTGATTACTTGTTATTAGAGATGAGCGAGCACTAAAATGCTCGGGTGCTCGTTATTCGAGTCGAACTTTTCCCGATGCTCGGGTGCTCGTTTCGAATAACGAACCCCATTGAAGTCAATGGGAGACTCGAGCATTTTTTGCAGGGGACCAAGGCTCTGCCTAGGGAAGGCTGGGTGAAAACCTGGAAACCTCAGAAAATGATGGAAACACCATGGAAATGGACAGGAAACAGCAGGGGCAGCATGCATGGATGCCTCTGAGGCTGCCTAGTCCCACCATTACCCCAAATTCTCCTAGTGGGGCATGTGTGGTATCAATTCTTCTCAGTTTAAAATCGTATACGTCCCCTATCTTGGGACCATATATTTCATGGATTTTTCGAACACGGAAAAGGAAAAAGAGCTTGCTCTGGCCAGGGGAGTGTCTTTTCTACTGCAGCTAAGGGGACGTGTCCATGCTCTGCCTATCACAGGTCAGGAGCCAATTAAAAGAGGAACAAACAAAAATCAGTATAATATCTAATACGTCCCCTATCCGGGTAAATTGTTTGGAGAAAGGGCCTGTGGGTGGGGGAAGGAGGTTGAGCTGGAAGAGCCAGAGGAGTGCCCCCTGGGCTAGCGTGTGTGGTGGTGACAACAGCCGGATGGATTTGGAAAATCTGTAGCAAACAATCGGTACGGTATGTATTCTTCTGAGTTTAATACCGTATACAGCACCTATCCGGAAAAATAGTTTGGAGAGAGAAAGAGAGAAAAAAGACGTGCAGTATGGAGCAATTACACGGAAACTATTAGATTAGGAAGACTTGGTCTGCTTAATTGCAACCCAGACAAATGAGAGAAAGAGAGGAAAATGACGTATTTTTAAAAGTGACGTTCAGTATAGATCAAGTGTGGTATGTGTTCTATGTATACTACTCAGTTTAATACCGTATATGGCAGCTATCCGGAAAAATTGTTTGGAGAGAGGGCCTGTAGGTGGACCTCCGGAAAAATTGTTTGGAGAGAGGGCCTGTAGGTGGGGGGGGGGGGGGGGGGGTCAGGCTGGGGGGAAGGAGGTTGAGGTGGAAGAGCCAGAGGAGTGCCCCCTAGGCTAGCGTGTGTGGTGGTGACAACAGCCGGATGTAGTTAGAATGACGACGCAGGACCCCAACTTTAAAATTTAGCATCAACCAGTACAATTGTCAATTATGAGCTCGATCAAGTGTGGCATGACTTTTTAGATGGAGATTGCATGTGGTCACGTACTCCCTGGAACCCCATAGTCACCCCTTCTCTGATGTGCTACCCCAGAACATTCTCTGCCCCAATTCGCAAGACCTTTTGCAGTCTCAGTGTGCTGACAGTGGGGATTTACCAGTGTTGTCTGAGGAGGTGGTGGACAATGGTGAGACACAGGTGTCGGGGGGTGAGGAAGTTGTATGGGAACCAAGTTACAGTGGGGACTTTCTCATGATGGGACAGATTCAACTTGGGTGGATCAGGCACAGGAACAGATCAATTTTTTTTTTTTGTGTTTATTTAACTTTTATTTAGCACAAATGACCACAGAGATATTTATTCGTTCTCTTCGCTGCGCAGTCTGGCATTGGGGTTCGTCACTTTGATGGCGAGCTGTGCCGCTCTCTCCACAATGGTCTTTTGGTTCTTTGAGGAGAGGTTGTGGGCGATTTCTGCACAGAAGGACTTGTTGCTCATCAACAGAACCTCGAGCTCCTTGACATTGTGGACCAGGAATTTGCGGAACCCTGTGGGCAGCATGTTTGTTCTTGTTGCTACCGTACCCAATGTTGGGCAATATAGATACGCAGGTAATATTATTTTTCACACCTATCCCAAAAAGAAATTTACGCAGCTTGCGCAAATAAAACTGGAAACTGGAACTGGAGAGAGGGCCTGTAGGTGGACCTCCAGAAAAATTGTTTGGAGAGAGGGCCTGTAGGTGGGCGTCTGGAAAAATTGTTTGGAGAGAGGGCCTGTAGGTGGACCTCCGGAAAAATTGTTTGGAGAGAGGGCCTGTAGGTGGACCTCCGGAAAAATTGTTTGGAAAGAGGGCCTGTAGGTGGACCTCCGGAAAAATTGTTTGGAAAGAGGGCCTGTAGGTGGACCTCCGGAAAAATAGTTTGAAGAGAGGGCCTGTAGGGGGCCCTCCTGAAAAATTGTGGTAAATGAGTGCCAGTTGGACCTCTAAAAAATGGCGTTTTTTTAGTCAGCGTTAGGCAAAGACGACATGGAGGAGGAGGAGTAGGAGGAGTAGAGAAGAGGAATCGGATACATAAGTAATGTTAATCTTTAGCTGCTTTCCCCCCAGAGGAGATTTGAATTCCGGTGAAATCCAGGCTTTGTTCATTTTAATAAGCGTCAGCCTGTCAGTTGACAGGCGTGTACGCTTATCGGTGATGACACCACCAGCTGCACTAAATACCCGCTCTGACAGCACGCTAGCGGCAGGGCAGGCCAGCACCTCCAAGGCGTACAGCGCCAGTTCAGACCACGTGTCCAGCTTTCAAACCTAGTAGTTGTATGGAGCAGAGTGATCGCTACGGACGTTGGTATGGTCAGCTAGGTACTCCCTCACCATCTTTCTGTACAGCTCCCCCCTACTCTGCCTAGACTGGGGACAGGTGACAGTGTCTTGCTGGGGTGACATAAAACTGGCAAAGGCCTTGGAGAGTGTTCCCCTGCCAGTGCTAGACAAACTGCCTGCTCGGCTCCTCTCCCCCGCTACTTGGCCCACAGAACCATGCCCTCTTCCGCTAGCGGCGTCAGATGGGAAGGATTGTTTCAGCTTGTGCAACAGGGCCTGTTGATATCTTTTCACTCTCATACTCCTTTCCTCTGCAGGGATGAGAGTGGAAAGGTTCTGCTTGTACCGTGGGTCCAGGAGAGTGAACACCCAGTAATCGGTGTTTGAAAAAATTCTTCGAACGCGAGGGTCACGGGATAGGAAGCCTAATATGAAGTCTGCCATGTGCGCCAGAGTCCCAACACGCAAGAATTCCCTCTCCTCACTGGCCTGACTCTCCATTTCCTCCTCCTCCTCCAAGTCCTCCTCTTCAGCCCATACACGTTCAAGAGTTAAGGACTGGGCACTGGTACCCTCTACTGTCTCGCCGACATTCTCCTCCTCTTCCTCCTCATCCCCCTCCTCCGATACGCGCTGAGAAACAGACCAGAGGATGCTCTGGCTATCAAGCGACGTATCTTTCTCCACCGTCTCTTGTGATAAGCGCAAAGCTTCCGACTTGATGCTGAGCAGTGAGTTTTTCAACAGGCAAAGCAGTGGGATGGTGAGGCTGATAATGGCGGCATCGCCGCTGACCATCTGTGTTGACTCCTCAAAGTTGCTCAACACCTGGCAGATATCAGACATCCACGTCCACTCCTCATTGTAGACTTGAGGAATCTGACTGACCTGACTACCAGTTCTGGTGGAAGTTGACATCTAGCAGTCTACAATCATTCTGCGCTGCTGGTAAACTCTGGATAACATGTTTAATGTCGATATCCATCTCGTGGGCACGTCGCACAACAGTCGGTGAGGCAGTTGTAGGCAGCGCTGCGCTGAGAGTGGCAGCATCTGTGGTCGACTTGCGGAAATGCGCACAGATGCGGCGCACCTTGGTGAGCAAATCAGACAGATTGGGGTATGTCTTGAGGAACCGCTGAACTATTAGATTGAACACGTGGGCCAGGCATGGCACATGTGTCAGTCTGCCGAGTTGCAGAGCCGCCACCAGGTTACGCCCGTTGTCACACACAACCATGCCTGGCTTGAGGTTCAGCGGTGCCAGCCACACATCGGTCTGCGCCGTGATGCCCTGTAACAGCTCTTGGGCGGTGTGCCTTTTGTCACCTAAGCTCAGCAGTTTGAGCACCGCCTGCTGGCGCTTACCCACGGCACTGCTGCTGCGCCTAGAGCTACCGACTGAAGGCGCCGTGCCCACGGATGGTAATTCGGTGGAGGAGGAGGAGGCATAGTACGTCTGAGAGACCGTACCGAGGTAGGCCCCGCAATCCTCGGTGTGGGCAGTACATGAGCGGCCCCAGGGTCATTCTCGGTCCCAGCCTCCACCAAGTTAACGAAATGTGCCGTCAGTGAGATATAGTGTCCCTGCCCGGCAGCACTTGTCCACGTGTCCATGGTTAGGTGGACCTTCTCAGAAACAGCGTTGGTCAGGGCACGGATGATGTTCTGTGACACGTGCTGGTGTAGGGCTGGGACGGCACTTCGGGAAAAATAGTGGCGGCTGGGGACCGAATACCGAGGGGCAGCCACCGCCATGAGATTGCGAAAGGCCTCGGTCTCTACCAGCCTATAGGGCAGCATCTACAGGCTAAGCAATTTGGAGATGTGGATGTTGAGGGCTTGGGCATGTGGGTGGGTGGAACTGTATTTCCTCTTGCGCTCCAGCGTCTGCTGTAAAGACAGCTGAACGCTGCGCTGGGACACATTGGTGGACACTGTGGAGGATCGTGGAGGCGAAGGTGTGGTTTTCCGGCGGGAGGCGCTCGTGCCGGGGTCCTGGGCAGGGGGTTGACTAGCAGAGGCAGCGAGTGACGCAGGGGGTTGACTAGCAGAGGCAGCGAGTGACACAGGGGAAGGAGCAGTGGTGTGACCCGCAGGAGGTGGTGAACGGCCTTGGTTCCATTGAGTGGGGTGTTTAGCACTCATATGCCTGCGCATGCTGGTGGTGGTTAGGCTAGTAGTGGTGGCACCCCTGCTGATCCTGGTGTGGCACAGGTTGCACACCACAGTCCGTCGGTCATCCTCACTTTCTTTAAAGAACCTCCAGACTTGCGAACATCTAGGCCTCGCCTGGGAGCTTCACTACGTGAAACAGTTGCTGCTGATGCACCAGCTCTGGCCCTGCTTCTCCCTCTGGCCACACCACTGCCTCTTACAACCTGTTCTGGTGCAGCACTCGCCTCCGCCTCAGAAGCACTGTCTTCACTCGGCATATCAACCCAGCTTGGGTCAGTCACCTCGTCATCCTCCGATTCCTCAGTCTGCTCCCCCCTCGGACTTCCTGCCCTGACAACAACTTCACCACTGTCTGACAACCGTGTCTCCTCATCGTACGACACCTCTTTACAAACTTCTTCCACTAACTCAACATTGTCATCATCATCACCCCACAGACTGCGACAGTTGGAAAACCTGGGCATCGGGAACGAGGTCAGCAGCAACCTGAGAAGTGGTTTGTGACTCTGGGAAGGATCCAAAACAGTTCCTGAGAGTATGCCGGATCGCATTCCAAATTATCCTGGGAGAGGGCAGACTGGGGGAAGGAGGTTGAGGTGGAGGAGCCAGAGGAGTGCTCCCTTGGGTAACGTGGGTGGACTGCGTGGAAGACTGACTGGTGGACAAATTACTTGAAGCATTGTCCGCAATCCACGAGATCAGCTGTTCGCACTGTTGTGGTTTCAACAGTCCTCTACCACGTGTCCCTGTAAGTTGAGACATGAAGCTAGGGAGTGTAGCTCTGCGGGGTTCCCCTGCTGCCTCATCAGCAGGTACGGTCTCACCCTGCCCAGGACCACTGCCTCTGCCCCCTGCAGTAATTGAATGCCCACGCCCTCGTCCCTTAGCCCTGGGGTTCAACATTTTCTGTATATAAGTGTATTATATAAAAAATAAAAAATAAATGGGCCTGGTGTACTGAAACCCACAAACTTGTTCAGTCTGGTTTAATTAAGTGATGTAAAGAAAGTGTCACCTAGACAGAAAATACGGATTGTAGTGAGTGTACTGAACTGTGACAGACAGAATGGTTCCACGCAGCTGTGTGAAATGGATTTGTATCACTGAGCTAAAACAACAAAAAAACTATTTTTTATATATATATTTTTTTAATATATTTTTTTTGTAGTTTTGTTTTTTTTGGAACGTGACGTGCAGAAACTATCGTAGACCTAACTCACACCCTGTTAATGGTGGCTATTTTGACTGCGACCCAGACAAATGTCGCACAGAGATTTTTTGATCAAGCTATATACGTGACAGCAAAAGACCTGGTTGGATTAAGTGACGTACAGAAAGTGTCACCTGGACAGAAAATACGAATTGGAGTGAGTAGACAGCTGAACTGTGACACACAGAATGGTTCCACACTGCTGTGTGAAATGGATTTGTATCACTGAGCTAAAACAACTAAAAAACTATTTTATTTATATATTTTTTTTATATTTTTTTTGTAGTTTTGTTTTTTTTGGAACGTGACGGGCAGAAACTATCGTAGACCTAACTCACACCCTGTTAATGGGTGGGCTATTTTGACTGCGACCCAGACAAATGTCGCACAGAGATTTTTTTGATCAAGCTATATACGTGACAGCAAAGACCTGGTTGGATTACGTGACGTACAGACAGTGTCACCTG